>JAKELG010000474.1:0-27096 GCA_021527035.1 Lactarius vividus | reverse complement strand
CAGGCGCAGACTACTTCAAAAAAGGAAGACGGCAAACAACACCCGATTGGCTACTACTCGGCTACACTCAATGAGGCAGAACGAAACTACGACATATATGACCTGGAACTCCTCGCCATTGTCAAAGCCCTCCGACATTGGAGACCACTACTGGCCGGATCACCACACAAGATCAAAATCTACTCGGACCACATGAACCTCCAATACTGGAAACTACCACAGAAGATAAGCCGGAGAGTCGCCAGGGAAGTACTGGAACTCATGGAATACAATTTCGAAATTCATCACATCCCAGGAAAGAAGAACGGTCGCGCCGATGCACTGTCCAGACGACCAGACTACAATCAAGGTGAACGAGACAACGAGAACATAGTAGTGCTACCCGAGGATGTCTTCGCACGAACGACCGTTGTACAAGCAGCTCAGAATCCCCCACAGAAAGAGATAATCCTGCGCTACTGGGTAGACCCCCAACAACTGAAGTTTGTCGACAGGGCATGGTACCGACAAGGGAAGTACGTAATCACTGGATCTCTAGACGAAAAACGGAAGCTCATTGCCGCACATCACGACCCTCCGGTGCACGGACATCCTGGAATCGCACGAACCACGAGACTGGTAGAGCGAAGGTACTGGTGGCCAGAACTGAAACTTGATGTACGGAACTACGTGCAAGGATGCGCCGAATGTCAAAGACATAAAGTCAACACACATCCAACCAAGGCCCCCATGGTACCCATCACTCCTAAAGAAGACGCACTCCCGTTCGAAACCATCGCCTTGGACTTCATCACTAAACTCCCAGTATCGCAAGGGTACGACACCGTCTTAACGGTAACTGACCATGACTGCAGCAAGGCCTCGATCTTCATTCCCTGCAACGAAGAAATCACGGCAGAGGAAACTGCAGGGTTGTACGCAACCCACGTCTTCAAGCGATTCGGACTACCATCCAAGATCATCAGCGACAGGGACCCCCGCTTTGCCTCCAAATTCACACGAGAACTATGCCGGATCTTGGAAATTCAACAAAACATCTCCACGGCGTATCACCCCAGAACAGACGGACAGTCCGAGCAAACCAATCAATGGCTAGAACAGTACCTCCGCTTCTGGGCCAACGAGCGGCAAGATAACTGGGCGGCCTTCCTACCAATAGCTGAATTCGCGCATAACAATTGGCCTCATGAGGCGACAAGGAAGTCCCCATTCTCCCTCCTCATGGGATACGATCCACGTGCTGATTGGCTCGATAAGCCATCTCCAATCCCACAGGTCACCACGAGGCTGGAGCAATTCCGAGAAGCACGAAGAGAAGCTCAGGAACTTATCAAAAAGGCGCAACTTATGTGGGTCAAACACCGAAATACCCCGAAGTTTCAGGTCGGGGACCACGTATGGCTAGAAGGACGTCACCTAAGGACCAATCAACCGACGCCCAAACTCGCGGCGAGACGGCACGGCCCCTTCAAAATCACACAGGTCTTATCTCCAGTCAACTACCGGCTAGAACTTCCCACGCAATGGAGTATCCACCCCGTATTCCACACAGACCTTCTCACGCCTTATCGCGAGACACTCATGCATGGAGCAAATTTCCAGCGCCCATCACCAGAATTGATAGAAGGAGAAGAAGAATACGAGGTCGAGAAAATTCTAGATCACCGGCATTCTGGCAGAAAGAAGCGCCTACAGTATCTGATCAAATGGAAGGGATACCCCGACTCGGAGAATCAGTGGGTCAACAAGGAAGACGTGTTTGCGGATGACGCCTTAGCTGAGTACCAACGATTGAATCCCCGCACGACGCGATACTTAAAAGCTCGAAGAATCTCGTCCAAGCCTTCACCATCCTCTCCCATCTATCACACTGGCTTCCTCTCATCCTTACTCACAACCATGTCCATTCCCTCTGCCGCCGACGCCATCGCTCGTGTTGCCTCAAACACGGGCCCTATCACCCACCAAGAACTCATCGAAGCCCTCCAAAGTCTCGTTCCGGCCGAGCACACCCCCGACACCAGCAACCCCGCAAGCTGGTGGCTGGTCACCGAAGATGGCCAGCGCCTCAACCGCACCCCACTCACGATGCCCGAAGTCGATAGGCTTCGTGCAGCTCTCTGCGACAGTGAGGTGTCCTCACCTCGACCTCTCCCAGTTAGAATCGAGCAGTGGGTCGAGGAGCCGGTCTCCAGCGACGTTACGGTGGCAAGACTGGAAACGGGAGCAGCAGTGGCTGGAGGTAGCAAGGGCGTGGAAGCGGGAGCAGCTTCAGAGGGCGACCGAACGGCGGTCGGAGATGATGGCGAGGAGGAAGGTGGGCGCCGTAGAGCGCATGAGACGATACTGGAGCAGGCGCGAGGGAGCCTCCACGATTACTACCCAGATGAGCACCCGCTCATCATCACTGCCACCGACACTGACCACCCCGACGAGACCCCCTACGCATGCGACACCACGGGACGTCCCCTGTACCGAGGAGGAGTTCGAGCTGATGCTCCTCCCCTCTTCCCACTCCTCCAGCTGCGACACCGCGCCTTAGGGCCTGCCCCTCACGGCTATCTGCACAACCGCGGGGAGAACTTCGTTCATTACCCGATCACCGACGGACAGGGGCGCACCCGCCAAGCCGCGTTCGTTCAAATCATCATGAACGCGGACCCCCTGGTGCTGGGGCTGACGGAGGAGAGCGAGAAGGTCTATTCAAAGCTGCTCTACGCTGAGCCGCAGGTCAGGGCCCGAGGTAAGCCCCATTACCCCCAAGAGGATCTCATGATCTTCGCCGGAGGATACCACGACCGCCCCCGCGTCGATCGCGCTCTCGCGGAGCTGCACGACGCGAGCCTCAAGGCCGAGTTGCATCGGTATCGGTCTTATGCATACGAGGCTGAGCGGATGGAGCAGCGGCTCCACCAACTCGCCGCCGCATTGGGGGGCATCAAGGGGGAACTGGCCCGGAGTAAGTTCCGACTGGAGATGGCGAACGCGATGGAGAGAATCGAGGAAGTACAGGCAGGTTGGATGGGAGGAGTCGGTGATCGTAGGCGACGTGGGCGTCGCTCCTGAAAAGGGGGTGATGTCACGATCCGAGCTCAGTGGACTCACATTACGATACGGAGGTCGAAGTGGACACTTACTATACGGTTATGACTACAATAGTAAGCGTAAATTAGTCATGGACTCATCATCAGTCAGCAGAAGTCGTGGTAGCATGTGATAGTTACCATGACTCATTACTAGGATAGCGATAGTAGGGTTCGAGCTATTATTGCTAGTAGTAGTCGTCTTAGAGAGGAGCTTTAAAGCTGCCTCTGCAATGTGTATAAATAGTGGGTAACGAAGACCAAGATACGACATCTTGGTCTTCTTCTCAATACCACTACTCTCGTTCCTCTACCAAGGGGCTTTAAGAGCTCTTCCATCCCTAGAGGGAACGACGTCCCTGAGACCTGACCTACGAGTTTAGGAACCTGGCCCTCTCGACACAAGAAGTCGGAGTTGCCCTCGCACTACTCGGACGAGCACTGTGGATCGCCTTAGTCGTATTCTACGGACTTACTGAAACCTTGCGTACGGAACAACAACCAGCTAAGTCATGAACGCCCTCGCACGAGTTCAAGTCGAACTAAACGCAGTGGTAGCGTTACAGGCATGGTGTTATTGGTTCGGCTTTCAGTTGGCGATACTGTACATGCCACTTTACTTTCACCATAAAGACACATACGAGCTACATATTGCAGCAGCGGTCCCACTGGCAGCAGCGCAGCCGACGGTTCCGAGTCTATCAATTCCTTCCCAAGTTACCCAGAAAATCGCAAGTATGAATCGGTCAGTCATTCAATAATCCTTAAAAACCCTAATGAACTTAATTGCGTAATTGCGTGCAGAGATATATATTTTCACACTCGCCAAGTCGGGTTTCGGGCGTCTTGCTCCTGTTACTATTGGGACTTTGATACAAGCATACCGAAGAAATTGGCGGCGGTAACCGTCGCAGAGCCGAGCGCAGGGTATTGTTCGTATAGTGCATTTCTCCACACATCGATGTCCCTCACTTCCGACCTAGTTGTCTTTGAAGTCGTCGTAGCTGACGAATTTGCGGATTACGTTGCTTTCCACGACCAAATATGTGAAGCGTGGGATTACATCCACATGCCGGTGTGTGAAGTCACATGTCACATACGAGTATAGCGTTGCTTACATCACCAGGAAACATTGACCTTCGCTTGGGCCCTGGATTTCGACAGTGGCGTACGCTATGAGCTGACCTTCCTGAATGAGGGGGATTTCTGGTGTTTTTTGTGGCACATGAGAAAGCCTCTCCCACAAATAGTAGCATGAAAACCTTGATGAAAACAAGCGGACATGTAAACTAGCACTGAATATCGACCTGAATAGTGATCACCCAATTCCGAGTCCAAGTTCGCGTCCGACTGACTTAGGCCGCTATTTGTTATATTTTTTTCTCTTGACATTGGTACCGCCCACTTGGGACGACCTCCCAGGGAGGGCTCCTCGCTGGCGGGTCCGGCAGGTCCGAGCCGTCCAATTTCCCGATTTAGAAGCGGGTTCAGGGGCTCTCAGTATGGTCGAGTACATCTCACCCCCGTGTCCTCCACCGTGCGCACTTAGGTACACCGGTACAGGGTGCTACAGACAGAGGTGGTCTTATCTACCATATTTAGTGATGCGCAGAAACATGCGCGATCCCCCGCGCGGCAGATCTTCGTCGAGCCCAAGCGGCTCATCTCTTGCATTCCCAGCGGTGCTGCACTTGCACGTGGGCTTAGAGTATTTAGAGGGACACGTCCCCTAACAAAGTAGACGTCTGTACGAGGTTTTGAACCGTGTGGAAGCCTGCGCGACCGGTTCCAACGCCTCACCTCAAGAAATATACTTCATTGATTACATAAAGGAGACCGTCGAATTTGGTGATGGGAGCACCGAGGTGCACCCGAACCCGAGGTCACCGGGTCATGGGGGACATATGGCCTTCCTATTATGGCTAGGAACCTAAGGCCTAACTGGTTCAACATGTTCAATACCACGACATCGTCCCGCACTACTTTGGCCGCACCTCTCCTCCAAGCGACAGCCTCAATCTCCTCAAGCCATGCACACTGTCCCCACACACCACCCCACTCGAGCAACCTTGACGCGCTGTCTGGTTGCGAAGGTGGGAGTGTCTGCTGTCCCTCCCCTTCGACCTCGTTCCGATTTGGACGTTCTACCGTAGCCAGGGCACACCCCTTCCCTCAAGAAGGCTCAGAAGATTTTCGTGGTCCCGCATTGGTGTGTCGGTTTCATTGCAACACCCTTGTCTTATAGAATTTTCGCTCCGTTTACTGGACCAACCCTCTGTTTGTCGACGTCAAGGTGAGCACCTTCGTTTTCTATGCTCGACTACACGACTGACTTTGTCTAAGTTGTCAAGTCACCGCCACCGTCCTTGACAGGCCATTCAAGGCTTGGTGCTACGGAGCGACGTTCCGTAACCCTCCTCCGCCGTCGCCCTCCGAGGACCATGATGCCTCCCCGCTCCTACCGTCGTCGCGGAGTTGCAGTGGGGTGAGCTGTGTCAGGATGCCTTTGGCACCTGCGCACGCGTCGCTGGGTCTTAACTCATTGTGGCTGGTCCTGCTGTCCCTTGCGGGCAACCGTCAGTACTTCGCCGCCTTATTGGTGGTCAACCCTGATCCCGACGCCACTGGGGTGGTCAGGTCAGGCAAGAGGAAGGTGGGGCAGGGCAGGAGTGGCAAGCCTGTGTCCCTTTCAAGACGTGGTGGGATATTCTATTCGTTGTCGGTATTGAGGTGAGTATTGTTGTCGCTCTGCCATGTACTAGAATACTTCCTGACCTTTCTTAGGCTACTCCCATCCGACGCACCTCATCTCCAGGCTGGATGATACAGAGCGATGCTCTGTGACTCCTCCTCCGCCGTCACCCTCCGAGGACCATGATGCCTCCCCGCTCCTACCGTCGTCGCGGAGTTGCAGTAGGGTGAGCTGTGTCGGGATGCCTTTGGCACCTGCGCACGCGTCGCTGGGTCTTAACTCGTTGTGGCTGGTCCTGCTGTCCCTTGCGGGCAACCGTCAGTACTCGCCGCCTTATTGGTGGTCAACCCTGATCCCGACGCCACTGGGGTGGTCGGGGCGGGCAAGAGGAGGGCGGGGCAGGGCGGGAGTGGCAGGTCTGTGTTCCTTCAACATCGCGAGGCGATGTTCCACTTGTTGCCAGTGCTGAGGTGAGTATCGTTGCTGCTTCCTCACTTCTTGTTATCCCCACCTGCCATACTGCATCTCCAGGCAGGGTGCTATTGGCGATGCTCTGTAATCCCTCTTCCGCCGTCGCCCTCTGAGGATTATTACTACCTTCTACATCGTTGCGGAGGTGCAGTGAGTTGCGTCAAAATGCCTTCAGTACCTTCGCACACGCTAATGACTCATAATTCGGTGCGGCTGGTCCTGCTAGCCTGTGGGCAACTGTCAACTCGCCGCCCTTATGAGGGTCAATCCTGATTTGGCAACCCCTGCCAAATGGGTTGCTTTTCACGATGTACAGCTGAGTCTGAATATCGTATGCTTGCACTTCCTTGTTGACTGCCGATTCCCGATATAAGAAGGCCCACGTGCGCTCGGGTGGCGACGTGGGGACTAAACCAAATTTAAATTGAAAGGACCAAGTTTTTGTTTCTTTCAACCAACTCCACCCCCATTCGGGATTCCGGACCTGTCACCCCCTTACACCGGTTCATGGATGGCGATAGTACACACGAGGACATCATGGAGGACTGGCGAGGAGGTGTGTCTTACTAGTACACATAAGTGGTCTGATACGGGTCTTAGTTCAGCATTCACAGGCGGGGTGGCTAGTTTCTACGTATACTAGAAGAATACGCCGTCGATTGAAAGTAGGGGTGAATGGGATGGATGTCCAGTTTTCGAAAGTACAGACGGAAATGTTTTGTGAGGATGACCATACGAGTAAGTCCGCTATACTTTCAGTTGTGTCTTCAAATTGACGGAGATGACCGGTTGACAAGCTATACAGGGTGATGTAGATTCGATAACGGTGTTGGCTGCAGCACTTGTAAGTAAAATTAAGGTGACGTCCTGTAAATCCCAGGCCATGTCCGTTGGGAGCAGTGCTGGGGAAGGCAATGATATCACGGCATTATCGAAGCCATCCCAGCTATCTCTGGTTCGTCATCAGCCCTTTATTCCTTGACTTTAACCCAAGTATGTCACTAGCATCGCACAAGCAACGCGTAGCTACAACGTAAGTTTTCTCCAAAGTCTGACCACAGTGCCCTTGACGCGCCTTACAATATGCAGGTATTAAGCAAGTCGGCTATCCTTTTCTCATGCGGCGATAGAGGCACTGGATCTTCTAGAATGATGACCATGGTACATACGGCTACACGGCTACGTTGGTAGTTTCAGAACTTTGTGTGCATTACATCTATAACCTCTACAATGCTGCGTTGTTACCTGATGTTATGTAGGTCTACTGGTAGTGTGATGCGGTGGTTGCCATGACTGTGACGGTGATCGATCGACGTTGTACATGTGTTGGTGCACGTGCCTTGCACGTCTCAGCGCTCGCGTATATCAATCCGCCTTTGTTCAAACTGACCCTCGTTTCCTTAAAGTTACCCACATCATATGGCCCAGCCACTTGAATACCAAGAGCGATATCACCAGCCCGCACATGAAGCTAGCATCACCTGCATGTCGCTTAGTCTTGATGGACATCGGCTTGTAACAGGCAGTACGGACTGCAATGTGCTCGTGTGGTCTGTGCAGTCAGGTCGTGCACTGTGTCGCATAAAGTCGCATTCCCCTGTTCTCTCAGTGGTTTGGCTGAGGAACTCAAACGGATTTTTGTTCGGGTGCAAAAATGGTATGATGGCATCCGTGGATATCAGCGAGGTATGGGGGTTAAACCCGCGCGTCTTGAGTTCAAGTGAATACTGACAGCATTTCCAGCGCTTTGTTAAAACAACTTTCTTCAAGGGACACAGCGCTCCCATTCACTGTTTGTCCCCCAAGTTCAACGACCTCTTTCCAATCTCTGGGGCCATGGATGAAGTCAAGATTTGGAAGCGTGAAGCGCGAGCTGTTGAGCAAGGTATGTTCGTTCCCTGCATATGAAGCTCGCGTTCAATTTCGCTTTGTTTGTAGTGGAATCCTGGGAGCTGAAGGTCAAGCTGCCCCCCCCGAGTGTGCTTGATCTCCGCCGAGTAGTCGAGGTTACATCTGTCAATTGGCAAAGTCAAGACGCGGGTACAAGTGCATCTCTCGCGGTTGTGTCATATAGACTGCACGGAATTTTGTATGACAATATTTCTTCACGACTGCCTACGAATTCTCATATTATTTATTAGATGCTGGGACGTGGCAAGCATGACAGTGCTGTGGCAATTTCCCATTGACGAGTGGTAAGGGGAACTCTCACGAATGCAAATCTTGACATCGTCTGAAGGTGTAACAGCAGTGCCACCCTCTCCCTATCCCCTGACGGGAGGCTCGCGGCGACCGTTGATAGGACAAACAACTTCGAGATACGGGACTTGAAGTCAGGCGTGGTCCAGAGCCTGGAAGTGCGAACTAGGCCCGCTGTAAAGCCCCATGATATACGTGACTTGAAAACAGGCGCTACAACCACGCAAGGGGAAGGCCAAATACGATTGTCAAGGGTACCTTCTCAGCGTGTAAGCTTTGCCCACGAAGGTTTTGCGGTGACAGGCGCTGGCGGCGACAATAAGGCATATGTATGGGATGCCGAACGTGGGGACCAGTTACTGTGTTTGGAACATGGCGGTAAGTGTATTCGTCCTCAAGCAGAATAACACTGAATCGAAACACTCTAGAGGATTTCAGAGTGAGCGCTTTGGTGGTGCGTTGCGTCTAGGTACACGGGATGACCCTGCTGATGCGACACAGACAGCTTTTCTAGAAGAAGACGACCGGTTCTTAATAGTCACGGCCACAGAAAATTCTGGGAAAAGTTACATTTTCTTGTGGGCGACAGTCCCAAGGGTTATGACGACATCCACATCATGTGTGTAGTGATACCGTGGAGGGGCGCGACCATACTGACTTCTTTCTAGCTCCAATCGGAGGCGATCACATTGAACTGAAGTTCCCGCAAAATTTCTGGATACATTTGTCTTTCGTGATAGTGGTGGTAGCTGTACTACTCAAATGGTAGTGTATCTGTGTGCTGTAGTCAGAGCCCGCTACCTAGTCAAAAGAAATTTCATCCACGCCGCGTAAATAACTTATACTCGACCCCCTGAAGGGGGCATACTATCGGGAGAAGGTCGGCGTCGTTGTGCGACTGCGGGGTTTGCTTGTCGCAACGGTGACGCGCCAGCGCTCACGGTCTGCTGCGTACCGGCGCAAGTGGTCGGGAAAGGTTGATCAAGCTTCCTCTTCAAAGTGTCGCTGGATGCCTGGTTCCAATAACTAACAACACGACTCACGCTTGGCCAGGTCTCCCTCACTGGTGCCAGATACGCCCCTTTCTTTTCGCAGGTTGATAATAACCATTGTGCCCACCAAGGCGGCAAAGTAGCAGCGGCGCCTCTCGGCGCACGAGTCGTATGCGTCGCCCCTGCGTGCGCCATCTCCACACACACATTCCCCGTGGACAGCGTGCCCACGCTCTACCACGACCCTGCTCGAATCGGTTTGGGGATGTATTTACCAGTGCGCGTTTCTCCTCCTCCCACCCTACCTTATTTTTGGCGTGCTAACTGGCGTGCATGAACCGTGCAGAACGAAGGCACACTGCGCCTCTTCGCGCCGATAACCCCTACATAGGTCTGGTTTGTGCACGCGTTCGGCATATCATCCGCCCTCGATATCGAACAGTTTCTGACATTGCAAGACGCGGTCATTCGTACACAACATATAACTATGAAACGATGCGAACAAATGTTTACATGTGTCTCTGTCTACTGACTCACTACCTAAACTCCTCCACTCAACGCAGGACAATTTGAGGCATGGCTCTTTGTCGGCAATCTGTATTACGGAGGACCCATGAAGGGACCGTTCACGTGTCATTTGGTTGAAAGGCCAAGGTGTGGTTCTTTAGCTTGGGATGGTACGTCTTCTCATTCTCGTGGACCTTTTTTTTTTTTTGAAGTCAGGAACGAACGTCCAACAAGTGCGAACAGCCCCTCACCTGTTTCCATCTATATTCTGTTGAGCCGTCTGTAGGCACTAAGAGCCAGACTTGGAGAACCTGTGCGCCGTGACGTGCAGAGTAGAACTGATTGATAAACAGATCTCCGAGCTCCAACTGTACCGTCGAATGCAATACAGGTGGTCTGCTAATGGCTTGTTCGTTCCACACCATAAACCAGCAGGTCTTGATGGCCTCTTTCTTAATCCCGGTTATAGAGCGAGGAATTATCGCCCCCTAACCACGTATACATAGTCAGTGTTACACAGTTTTGGTATCACATGGATTTATAACTCATGTGGGAAGCGCGAAGCCGTTCATCATTCTGGACAGCGCCAGTCTCACTGGATGTTCCAGCACCTTCCTATTCACGAGATATGGTCATCACGTTCCATAAGAAGCAGTTGTCTCACCTTTGTTGAGTTGCCGTCTTTTGTAAAGGATGACACCATCTCTTCGGTGCTACAATCATTCTCGCCCACCTCCTCAAGAGAGGGTAGTTGGGTGGATGGCTCTGTGTCCCTTGCCAGTGGAGGTAGAGATTGGTGTCTAGCTTCTTTAAACTTGTGCTCAGCCTGTGTTGGTGTTGGAGGTAAAGACGAGTAGCGCGTCCGAGTCGATTCCTCGTCCTCATCTACTTCTCCCAGATCAACTTGCGTCAATCCTGTTGGATGAATGGGCGTCACGTTGAAAAATATAAGTGGCTTAGGGTGGATCAACGTCAGCATGGGAGGGAGAAGTAGAAAAGGTGCGCAGCACTGAAGTGAGCCAGCTTCGTATTATATCGGCGCCAACACTGCCTTTGTTCAGTTACACCTGTTCAGTATGTATGGTATCGTACAGCCGCAGACGGCTAAAACGGCGCCGATGCACTCGGAGATGTGTTCAAGACTCGCTGGAGGGTTTGAGGTGCGCCAAGTTACTATGATTGTAACCTTCGCTATTATACATACGTCTGCAGCCATATGTTGTATAAGTACTGTACGTAGTGCTGAAGGGCCAATCTCGACATATTTCCCCTGACACGAGACCGCTGCTTTTGCCATATCAGGAAAACGGAGAACTGGCAGAGTACCAACTCATTGATTTCTCGCTTCACTACCGCTTCTTTCTGACACCACATCATTGTCCTCCATGCTCTACCTTCCCACCGCCCTCCATGCTCTACCTCCCCACCTTCCCCCCAGGCGATGGTCTTCAATCTCCTCAAGCCATGCACACTGTCCTCACACACCACCCCACTCAAGCAACCTTGACCTGCTGTCTGGTTGCGAAGGTGGGAGTGTCTGCTGTCCCTCCCCTTCGACCTCGTTCCAATTTGGACGTTCTACCGTAGCCAGGGCATACCCCTTCCCTCAAGAAGGCTCAGAAGATTTTCGTGGTCCTGCATTGGTGTGTCGGTTTCATTGCAACACCCTTGTCTTATAGAATTTTCGCTCCATTTACTGGACCAACCCTCTGTTTGTCGACGTCAAGGTGAGCACCTTCGTTTTCTATGCTCGACTACACAGCTGACTCTGTCTAAGTTGTCAAGTCACCGCCACCGTCCTTGACAGGCCATTCAAGGCTTGGTGCTATGGAGCGATGTTCCGTAACCCTCCTCCGCCGTCGCCCTCCGAGGACCATGATGCCTCCCTGCTCCTACCGTCGTCGCGGAGTTGCAGTGGGGTGAGCTGTGTCGGGATGCCTTTGGCACCTGCGCACGCGTCGCTGGGTCTTAACTCGTTGTGGCTGGTCCTGCTGTCCCTTGTGGGCAACCGTCAGTACTCGCCACCTTATTGGTGGTCAACCCTGATCCCGACGCCACTGGGGTGGTCGGGGCGGGCAAGAGGAAGGAGGGGCAGGGCAGGAGTGACAAGCCTGTGTCCCTTTCAAGACGTGATGGGATATTCTATTCATTGTCGGTATTGAGGTGAGTGCTGCTGCTGCTCTGTATGTACCGAAATACTTCCTCTCCCAAGTCAACCCCATCCGACGTACCTCATCTCCAGGCTGGATGCTACGGAGTGACATCCTGTAAAACCTCCGCCGTCGCCGTTTGAGGACCATTATGCCTACCGTCGTTGCGGAGTTGCAGTGGGGTGAGCTGGATGTCCCTTCGACATAACGCGTGGATTCCCGTGGTGAGGACCAGCGAGTATATTCGCCTTATATTCGCCTCTCTCACTACACGTTTTCCGCAGGTCGTAACGTCAACGCTTGCACATTGCACTCCATATTCACGCACGCCTTCGCCTACCAGATAATTCCACTTTTCTTACTTTTATCTCGTCTGAACGTCGGTAATTGTTGGACAGTCAAATTGCTTGGGTGTCGGGTTATCGGATAGCCAGATAGTTTTTGTTTTTTTAATACAATTTTTATTTTCTGGAGTCAGTGACCAGCATACAGAAGAGTTGGTCAAGTCAACAACGAGCGCAAGCAAGGCGCCCGAGAACAAGACACTGAGGTTGGAAGCCCAGGCGAGGCAAGTGACCGAGTGACCGACCGTCGGACAGTAAATGTGTCCGAGTGACGGACAGTTGGACAGTCAATGTGTCCAAGTGACGGATAGTCGGACTGTCAATGTGTCCAACTGAGGGACAGTCAGCCAGCCAGACGGTCGGACCTGGACCATGCTGACTTTACAGCCAAATCAGGACATGGATCGGAGATTTGTGTATGATGTGTACGTGACTTTCTCATGTGACATAGTCGGCAGCTGCCGGACGGCGTGGCTGAGGAGGAATTTGACTAAGTATTCCGACTCCGAATTTGGACCGAGGCCTGCCCGGTTTAGGTCACATGCACGGACCTCGCTGTGGAGAGTCTAAGTTTACAATGAATTATTTTGGAAAGTTTATGTCATATTGATCAGACTCTTCCCGGGTCGCATTCTGCCCGGGAAGAGTTTGAGATTAGGTAACTAAACATTCCCACCCTTTTTGTGTGTACATATGAATGTTTGAGAATGATCAGACTCTCCAATGAGAATAAACCCAGATAAGGAGAGTTTGACATCTCCCTACCAGGAATCCCTTGGGCTGGAAAACTCAGAGAAGAGTTTAATATTTCCCACACAGTTTCTTTTGCCTAATTTTTCACCAGAGAGACTCAAACTCTTTATTCAAAGTTTAAATAAAAGTAAACTGTGGGAATCCTTTAACACTTCTTAGGGTTTACTTCAGGTTTTTTTTAAATTAAACCCTCATTTGCGTGCAGTGCATGGAACCTACTAGAAGGTCACATGAGGCATTGCACCATCTGTCATCACCAGTCTAGGTCAGTCCAGGCCCAAGTCACGTGACTGTGACATCACTATGACATCATCAAGTCTAGAACATGCTGTGCACACTCCAGTGTGCCTCATACCACATCATCACATGAAGCTGTAGGCTTGTCCTCCACAAACCGCACATGTGCTGCAGCCCAGGCTGCCTCCAGGTCCCATGGTTGTAACAAGACAATTGGGCAGAGTTAATCCCATTCATGGAATTTGTGCACAATGTTTGGCAACATAGTGCAACAAGAAAGTCACCATTTGAAGTGTGGTATGGGTACAAACCTGAGTTCATTCCCCACATCCACTTCAACACCAAGATCCCTGCAGCTGAAGAAAGGCTGAACACCCTGAACCAGATCTAATCTGAGGTCTCTGCAGCACTAAAAGTAGCAGCAGAAGTCATGAGAAATTCCAAGTCACAAGTCCTGTCCCAAGAATTCAAGCCTGGAGACCTAGTTTGGTTGGAAGGAACCAATATCCATACCACAGACCCAAAGGCCAAGCTTGCCCCACAACACCATGGTCCATTTAAAGTCTTATCTGCCTGGGGAATTAATTGTAAACTCCAACTTCCCAAGACATGGTATATCCATCCAGTCTCCCACAATTCCCTGATCTCTGCATACCAAGAGAATGACACCCATGGACCAAACTTCACCTGACCCCCTCCAGAAATCATCCAAGGAGAGGATGACCACTACCAAGTTGAAACAGTCCTGCAATCTAGAGTATCACCCAATAAAAAGGGGATACTCTATCTGATCAAGTGGAAGGAATATCCCAATTCTGAAAATTCCTGGCTCCCCTCATCACAAATGACCCACTCCTGAGAATTTGTACAAAAGTCCCACCAAGACCACCCCCAGGCCCCTAAACCAAAGTCAATCAGTGCTGTCAGTGCAGCACAACATTAAAAAGGGGATACTGTCACAAACCTATAAACTCAGGTTGTGACTTGGGCATCTAAGACAGGCCCATGCCGGCCCAATCTTATGTAACCACATTCCTAAAGGGGAAATCCGAAGTCGGAGTTCCAATTTCATACTCTGATGATCACATGATCAGTCACATGATTACACTCCATTTATCAAACCACATGTCTGGTACACATGCCTGGAATCACCTGATGACTTGGAGTAAAAGTCATACCACTTTTCAGATTTATCCAATTGGACTGCAGAGCAGTCACCCCACTATGGTGTCATATTGCATCATCAACTGCAGAGCAGTTGTACCACTCCCATGTATTATCTGATTGGACACTATTCTTAGATGTCTCTCGAATGTTCTATTGTGCAGTATTCTGCAGCACCCATCAGGTGACCCTAAGCCTGCCCTAAGCCTACACACAGACCATGTCATGTCCTTAGGTATATCAGCTAGCACAATACAATGGACAGTCCCTCAGACTGTCCACTTGTGACATCCTCCACTTGCCTCCTTGTAATGTTACCACAGGAATGTTATGCGTGATGTGCGCTTCACTAAGTTGCTCAGGCTGAGGTAACAGGATTCGAAGCAGTCGATTAAGACTGAGTCAGGTGATGCACAAGTGCCACATGGTCTCCTCAGACACACAGGCAGTAGTGGGAAGTCTGGGGTTCAAGTGCAAAGGTGAACCAAAGTTGTGCTCAAGCAAAGAGGGTGAGCATAAAGTCATTCATGAGATGACAATGGTGTGGTATTACACAAGAAGTCAAGTCTACTGTACAAGCTAGGTAGCGTGCGACTTATATACTAGTACGGGATGTTTGTCCATGACAAACATATGGTGCGATACCTGGGTTCTGAGTAAAAGTGGAACAAAGGCATAGCTATAGTAAGAAAGGTGGTGATTGTGTGGGGTCATGTGTGAGTCAGCTGGGACTGGAGTGCCGTGAACTTTGATATACAAGGAGGAGGGCATAAAGACATATCATGCGGTGGAGAGAACATGGGAAACAAGCAGGCGCACAAGGAGATATGGGTGTAACAAGGTGGGGTAGGGAAATAGAGGGCAAGGAACGAGAGTGTCCGGGAAGAATAGGAAAATTGTAACACTACCATGGCGTGAGCCCAACTTGGACTACATAAGGGCAAACACAACTTAGCGTAAGTGAGAACTGATCTCGAACGTCTTGAGTATCCTGTAGGCAATGATAAGCACTACCTTTGTAACGTTACCACAGGAATGTTATGTGCGATGTGCATGTCACTAAGTCGCTCAGGCTGAGGTAACAGGATAGGAAGTAGTCAGTTAAGACTAAGTTCGATGATGAACAAGCACCACACGGTCTCCTCAGACATGTGGGTGATAGTTGGGGAGTTCAGGGGTTCAAGCGCAAAGGTGAACCAAAGTCGTGCTCAAGCGAAACAGTGAGCATAAAGTCGTTCATGGATTGACAATGATGTGGTATTACACAAGAAGTCAAGTCTACTGTACAAGCTAGGTAGTGTGTGACTTATATACTAGTACAGGATGTTTGTATGCAACAAACATATGGTGCAATATATGGGTTCTGAGTAAAAGTAGAACAAAGGCATAACTATAGTAAGAAGCATTGAGATTGCACGGGGTCATGTGCGAGTCAGCTGAGACTGAAGTGCCATGAACTTTAATATACAAGGACAGGGGCGTAAAGACGTATCGTGCAGCGAAGAGATCATCAGAAATGGTTGGGCGCATAAGGAGTTATGGGCGTATCAAGGTGGGGCATGGGAATGAGAAACAAGGAATGAGGGCGTCCAAGAGAAGAATAAGGGAAATCGTGACATTACCCCCCTGTTAGACCTGAAGTCACCACGACTTCAGTCACTGCCGACATAATTGTACACATCAGTGCTGGGGTCATTAGCTTCATCATCCCGGTCATCCACCAGGCACACATGTCGATGGAGGAACAGATACCTCCCTCGTTCCCTGCATCTTCTACATGCCTCGTACTGCAGACACTCAATCTCGTTGTGTCATGTGTCAAACCTCAGACACTTCCCGCACCAGTGGGGGCGTTCAGAGGGCTCCTCGAATGCTGGTGTAATAGGTGCAAGTCAATGGATAAGGCAGTTGTCGGAGGTGTGAGCCCAACTTGCACACCAGACACAGACACCAGTCAGCGGTCTGTTGGGGCACTCACCCATCTTGTGTCTGCGCTTCTTGCATAGATAGCACTTGCGCCATTTCTGTGTCCGACTGGGCCCATCCACGAGACGCGGCATCTCAAGAGGTCCTCTGGGTCGTGGTACAAGTGGGAGTTCAGGGAAATAGTGGCGGGGTCTTATGGGGCATGTGGTGAGTTCAACAAATTTGTCGGTAATGAGTGGTATAGCGCCAGCATACTGCATGCACTTGGTGATGCCCTGTAACTTAGCGTCCAAGTGGAACTGGTCGTGAGTGGCCTCCTGCTCGAGCCATTGAAGGTCCACCCTCTGCACATCCAAGGCGATCTTGTCCCCGAGACACTGCTGCAATCTCGCAACCTCTGCAGATAGGCGGGGGTTTTTGAGCTCGCTCAATACCTCGTTAATGGTGACCGCACGCGGGTCTTGTGGACTGAAGATGGCAAGTTGGTGAGGGGAGATGTCGGGGTGCATGGCAGTGGGGCGAGGCGTTGACAGGTAGACTTCCTGACAGTAACAAGGCTTTCCCCTTCCCTGAGTCCCGATGATCTCTCGATAGTCTCGGCGATAGTAAATGTACTTCGCCTGGACCTTTGTAACATCATCCTCCAATGGGATCATCAGAGGGAAGAAGAACGGGGTGTCTGGGACATTGAGAAAGAACGGGAGCCCCGGGTCATCTGACTCTTCGTCATCCCCCTCGTCAACCGGTTCCTCGTCATCATCTAATGATGCAAGACGGGGATCTGGTTGTAGTTGACGAGGGGGTGCCGCTGGAGTCAGCGAGTAAGGATGGGGTAATTCAGAAGCAAGATGTGCTAAGGGGACGATGGGTGTGATGCCTGGGGGCACTTCCAGGAGGGGTGCGACTGCAGGCTCTAGTGGCGGTGGGGAAGATGGTGGGGGTGTGGGACTGGTAGGGGAGACATTGAGTGTGATGGCGAGGATGGGGGTCAGGGGTTGTGAGGGAATGACTGAATATGGTGTTTGGGATACAAATGAAGTAGGGATCCCTTCCGACTGTGAGGGGACCATGAGTCGTTCCATAATGATAGCAGAGGGGGGACGTGGTCGGTTGTTAGCGGGAGTGGTGGTAGACGGGGAGGTCATGGCTCGTGTTGTTGTTTATTCGTCCTCCGGTCTCTTTCTTTATAGTTTTTGCCCTGCTCCATCGGCCATGGGATTGCAGCGATGGAAGTCAGCGATTACTTTGGGTGCGTGTTTGACGTGGTCAGCAGGTTCCCATGAACTATCACTCATGGGAAAACCCTTCCACTTGACTAGGAATTGAAGTTTGTGCCCTTGTCCGTGGAGCCGTGATCCCATGACCTGCTCCACTTCAAACTCCTCTTCTCCATCCACGAGTTCAGGGGGTGGTCGTGGGAAGTTCTCCCCATGTAGTTCCATCTCCTTATATGGCATTAGCAGGTTCACGTGGAACACTGGATGTATCTTCCATGTGACTGGCAACTCCAACTCATACGTCACCGCCGATAAGGCCTTCTTAATTCGGAATGGGCCATGATGTTTAGGGGCTAGCTTCGTGGTGGGGTAGAACGTTCTCAAATTTGTCCCTTCTAGCCAGACCTGGGCCCCTTCAGCATAAGGGATGAAACAACTTCTTCCCTTCTTGGCCATAAGGTCTTGCGCATGTTTAATGCAGTCTTGCGCATGTTTAATGCAGTCTTGCGCGTGCTGTCATCTTATGACCATTTCATCTAGACGTTGGTTGACCGATGGTGTCGGCATAGGTTTCGAGACCCATGTTGTTCATGGTTCCCATCCCATAATGAGCAAGAACGGGGAGTGTTTTATGGTTGCATTTGGCCAGGAGTTGTGTGCAAATTGTGCCACAGGGAGCGCTTCCGCCCAGTTGTCCTGCTGAACGTTGCTCCAATGGCGTAAGTACTGTTCAAGCCACTGGTTGGTACATTCTGATTGGCCATCCATTTGGGGGTGGTATGCGGAGGAAATGTTCTGTCGTATCCCAAGTGTACTGCACAGTCTTTTCATGAATGCGGACGTGAATCGTGGGTCTCAGTCTGTGATGAGTTTGCATGGTATTCCATAGTGCAGGTAGACGTGTTGGAGGTATAACTGTGCTACTCCTTCGGCCGTGATGGTCTCGTGACAGGGTATGAAGATTGCAGCTTTCGAGCAATCGTGGTCAGTGATTGTGAGAATGGAGTCGAATCCCTGGGATGGGGGTAATTTGGTGATGAAGTCCATGGCAACGACTTCAAATGGCTCCACTTCAGGGTTGGTAGATATAGGGAGTAGGTGGGGTTCTTGTCGGTGAGGGTTAATTTTGTTGGCCTGACATACAGCGCATCCTTTAACATATTCTTCAATGTCTTCTTGTATGGTGGGCCACCAATAGTCGCATCGTACTAGTTCACATGTGTTGGCAATTCCAGGGTGGCCCATGCTCGGAGAGTCGTGAAAGAAGGCGATTACCCCCTGCTTAAGATCGTTGTCCCCAACAATGACTAATGCTTCGTCTTTCCACCATAGCCCATTGTGTAGTTTGAGGTTGTGGTGGTCGGCCCATCATGTGGCCTCTTCTTTGCCAGCATTCTGCGCCACCTGGGACCAAATATCCATATCACATATTGACATTTGGGTGGCTCGGATAAACTGTTCGGCTGGTAAGACAACAACATTGGTGTTGTCCCCTTCACCAGACTCATAGTCTGACCGCCTGGACAGGGCATCTGCACGTGCATTCTTTGTCCCTGCTACTTGTCTCAGAATAAAGTCATATTCTGACAGCTCTAGGAACTCTTGCACAATCCTTCAGTTAATTTTCCAGGGTTCCTTCCAGTATTGGAGGTTGGCATGGTCTGTGTGGATGATGATTTTATGGGGGGATCCTACAAGGTACGTCCTCCATGCTCTTAGCACCTTAACCACTGCTAACAATTCCTGGTCGTAGTTTTGCTCTGTTTTGGTGAACGATTCAGAGTGAAAGGCTACTGGGTGGAGCTTCTGGTTGGGGCCTAGTTGGTTTAATACTGCCCCTACTGCAATGTTCAATGTGTCAACCTCCAGTTTGAATGGCTTTGTGAGGTCTGGGAATAGTAGAACTGGTTCTTCGCATATACACTTTTTACTGTCTTCAAAGGCATTTTGCTGCATGTCGCCCCAGTGCCACTGGGTATCTTTCTTTGTGAGGTCATGGAGGGGTCGGGCAAGTTGGGAGAACCCCCATATGAATCTTCGGTAGAAGTTGCAGAATCCTAGGAACGTGCAAACTTCTTGTTGAGACACGACTGATCCAAGTCACATGTCTCGTGGGATATGATTGAGTCATTCCCTGCCTTTTACGGTATCTGACCCTTAAGGTTAGATTTGGACTTCCAGACTCGTACGGACCGGTTATTGTTTATCTTTATTGTCTAGATCCTTATTAGGTTCTTATTGTTCTCATTTTTAAGATACCGGACTTAAACTGCTTTAGGTGGCTCTATTGTTCTTCATCCTCCAATGGCATTTCTCCCTCTGGTGCACAGACCAGGTGTATTTTGTTTGAATCACCAGTGTGCACAGACCATTATTAGCTAAGTGTCCTGTATATAAGGACTGCTGTTTTCTGCCCATACACTTCAGAGTTTCTTCTACCTCTGAAGTGTAAGTGGCCTCCTCTACTCTAAGCCTCACTACCTTACTGATGCTACTATAGTACTTTTGTCCTTTAGGTGTGTAGTGCTGCTAACAGAGTTTCTTCTACCTCTGAAGTTACTTTTGTCCTTTAGCTTTTGCTATCTTTGTCTCGCTGTTAGTGCTGCCCGCTCAACAGGTTATGGGCCCTGGACGCTCATACTAACAGCTGTTACCCAGATCTACATTGTGTCACTTGCTCTCTCTGCGACCACATCTCTGTCGTCTTTTATCCCCTCAGTGAGCATCATCTATCCTCTTTCCTCAACACATTCCTTTCTTGTCCACCGGCATTTATGAATGTTGTGCCATTCTGGCTAGCCTCTTAAGGAGGTTCTCGTGAAAGGCACTAGGGAGCTGTTAAGTCAGCAGACACGTCCTTAAGTTCCTCTGTGTGCACTATCCTCACTACTTATTTTCCATACCTGGTTTTTGTCCAGAAGTGCTTTCATAGGCCAATAGGGGAAGACCCTTGCAGCTATAGGCCACTCTAATGGTTGGGAGATACTCGGTTAATACCTGGGTCTCTTTAAGGGGTGTGAAGGCCTGGTTAATAGTCAAACCCAGAAGTCCTTCCCTCTGACACAACTAGGAGTCACTACTATAATTAGAAACTACTATACATTAGTGCTAAGACCCTTAATGGTCTGGTCTAGAGACTCCACAGACGGCAATTGGAAATGATGTTGGAGTTGATCCTCATCTTTCCTCTTGGAACTCGCTGTTGGCTCCTCTCTAGGGCACTACCCCCTGTCCACCAGTGAACCTGAGTAGCCCCTGAGGACAGCCTAAAGGTTTGGACACGCTCTCCAGGAAACCCTTTGCCAGGAAGTACCCCAGATGTGACTCTGCTTGACCCTGATTAAAGCTATCACTAAGACTGCTTGCCCTTCTTTGAAGGTCCCTGAGGTAACAAGTGGATAGGTGTGGACTAGTTATCTATATATATGATTTGCACACGTAGTATTCCCAAGTTGCACGCTTGAGGCATGACACCTTGTGTGTTATGGAGTTATAGTGCTCTTATGGCTGGACCGCTACCTTTCCTACCAAGATCTGGACTGGTTCTGACTGCTCCTCGGAACCAGATACATAAACATCTCAAATGGCTAGCTTCAACCTTGTCTTTCCCCCTTCCGTCCAACTCGCCAAGTTAGATGGAACCAACTGGCAGTCCTGGGCTCAGACCTTCACGTCCCTCATGTTGATGAATGGTTGCTCCAGGCACCTCACCCATGATGACCCTGGTGTGATCCCCCAGCACCCTGCCATCCCTGCAGGTGGTGCTGGCCCCACCGGTCCGACGGACGCAGGACTGGCCATGTTGGCCCTGTGGAACAAACAAGAGGAGGTCATTATTGGCCTCTTATATCTATCTGTTACCACAGAGGTTCTATCTGGGATTACGTCCTGAATCCTCTTCCCAATGGTTCACGACAAGTTCGTGCAGTTGGAAGCCTTGTATGGTGCAGTTGGCTCTATGGCCACTTTTAATCTATGGGTAGGCTTGGTCAATACCAAGCTGCAGGAAGGTCGTCCCTTCCTCCCTCAACTCCAGAAGATGTTGGATTTGAGGAATACCCTCCAGGAGAATGGGATGGCGGTCTCAGACATGCAAATATCCTTCATACTTTTAGACACGCTACCACCCTCCTATTCCACAATCGCCAGCACCATACTGGCCACTGGCCCCCCTGCCAACTTACTTCCTCAGGACCTGATCAATAGGTTCATCAATGAGGAATCTTGACTCTCCGGTCCCTCCGCCACCCTTAACAAGGTGGCCCCTATCAAACAGGCCTCTGGTTCGCACCCCCCAAAGGCGCAACCATCGCCCAATTCTGGCAGTTCCGCTTTGGCAGATGTTATTGTTGGAACGTAATAAGTACGTAAGGCCCTTATCTATAGCAGTTACGACATTACTGCCAGTATGCTTTCCTATTACGGTAGTTAGGATACGTACTATACTGGGCGCAATTCGCCTCTGAGCGAAAAGTAGTCTCATGACTAAGTCGAAGTGGTAATTTACGTCAGGTGTATGTAAAAACGCGATATTGTGGACGCCTGTACTCATCACTTTTGCGTTTCCGGACATGGTGGGGCCATAGGGTATATAATGCCTCCTATGGGGAGGGAGGCGAATATAGATTCACTCTCTTTCTCACTTGTGCACCCTCTCCACTCTATAGTCTCTCAACCTACTCAAAGGTGAGGACACCATTCCTGATAGCTGCGTGCATTGCTGCGCTTCAGGTTATGGGCCCTGCTACAGGGTTTGCCATTGCGCTCTTTGATAGAGCTGCACCTTGGTCACCGCCCACCACGGCGTCACCTTTGAAAAGAGGGGACCTGTGTGGTTGGAGGGCACTAGACCTTAAGGAGGCTCCCTGGCTACTAGCAACCCAATATTGTACTCTAGAGGAGTACACAGACCAGACCGCTCACCTACCTAAACAAGGCCATGTGAACAACCTCAATTAAGTTTGAGGCGCTGCACATGATAACCTTGGGGTGATGACGAGCAGTTCTATATCGGCTAGAGCGGCTATCCGGCAGACTGCAAAGACCGGTACAATGTTATAGTATTGACCTTCGGGTCATATATGGGACTAATATTGGCTTTTCATCTCGCTCAGTATTGTAATACAATGCTGACGTCCTTAAAGCCAACAGATTGCTACTACCATGTCGTCCCAACTCACTACACTTGTCCCTGTTTTCGATGGCTCTAACTGGGCCTCCTGGTCTACGCAAATGACCGCCTTTTTCATGTCGCAAGGGCTCTGGGGCTACGTTGCTGGCACCATCCCTCAACCTCCCGCTGCTGATGCCGCTGATAGAGCGGCTTGGATGAAATGTGATGAAATGGCAAGGGGTAATCTTACCCTACGCCTTTCACCTGCCATTCAGCAGGCAGTTTCCGGAGCAACTTCTCAGGCGCTCTGGGACTCTGTGAAGGACCGGTACGGTGCGGTCTCTATGCCCCGCATCTACAAGGACTTCAAAGAAGCCATCTCTATCCGTTTCAACACAAATCAGCATCCCGCTCCTCAGTTCGAGAAGATGGCTGCCGCTTTTGCTTGTCTTGGAGCAGTCACTGTTGGTACTGGTGCTAACGCCACTACCCTTGCTATCCGCCCACAGCTGCAAGCCCTTATTGCAATGTCCGCTTTACCCCAGAAATGGGAGCACCTCATTCCTGTCATGTGCAATAATCTTGCCTTGGCAGATCTTCAGCTCACTACTGTATCGGCTTGTGTTGTGTTACGCTCCGTAGGGCGCACTTCAGGAGATCGCACTCGACTGGTTTTCAGGGATTCCTAACGACCTTGTTGACCCGCTCTTGTTCTGTCGCTTGAGCTAGCGCTTGCTGTCGTTCTTGCTTATCGAGGATGAGTCCGAAACGGACGATCTGCAGGATTCGGACAGCAACGAAGAGGTAAAAGAAAAGAATGACTTCGCTCGTGTATGCTGGGCCAGCACGCTCAACAATCGGTCACGTGAAGGGACGAGGGGACACCGCTATAGCAGAGGGACTAACTTCGAGGTCTGCGTAGGGTACGGACGCCGCTGTAATGCTGGACTAACTCCGAGGGCACGTAGGGCAGAGAGAGAAGAAGAGGTAGATTGAGCGCAGAGGGGACTGGGGAAACTACTCGGACTAGGTTGTACGGACTATACAAGAAGTCAAAGCTACCGTCTAAGGTCGCTTCTACGTGCTACTTATACTCATGAGGGGAGCTGTTGGAACTCAGCTGAAACCCTAATACAACGGTCCTAGGAATGCTGCGGAAACTGCGGAACTGCGGAAAACCATGTCCAACGCCACTGATGGTGGCTGAAACATACAGTTCATGGGCGCATCAAGCCACAGGGACGAGGCACGGGAAATTCAGGACAAATACAGTAACGGATCACAAACCAGGCACAATCGATAACACACGTTCCAATCCAGGCACAAGCTCATCTGGACTCTTCTGGTGCGGTCTAGGCCAGGTCACGTGCCAGGGTCACGTGACGGGCAATGGCGTTATCCGGCATTAATCTTCCAGACCTTGAGGTGGATCTTGCGGGAACATATACTGTTCGGCCAGTATGGCTGCACGTAGGTGTAGAGCACGACTTCGGTGGAACTTGTAAAGGTGTTCTCTAGCCTTGGCTTCTTCGGCCGCTTGCGCGTCGGCGTCTAGGGGGTTCCTTGCTGGGCTCCAGGCGACAAACTGCACGGGAGACGAGTCTTCTTGGTTACGTGGTGGTGTAGTGGCGTGTTCCGGAGGGCCGAACGTAACATGTTGAGAGCCAATATGAGACTGAAACTAATCGCGGACAGCATAAGGCCGCTCATAACGCGCAGAAGCTCTCTGCCGTTAAGCGGAAGCGCACAGACCCTCGCTTCTCGAAGCAGGGTTCTTCGTCGCAGCAGCCTAGCGCTCCCGGCCCGTCCACCCAGCAGCAGCCTAACAGGCAGCGCGGAGGACGAGGTTCTGGAAGAGGCAAGGCCAAAGGGAAGGGCAAGGCACCTGCACGTGCTCCACAGCACTCGCATATTGCTTCTGTCGCCGCATTACCACCCCCTACTTCTCACAAGGTGACTCATATTGGGTCATCTGGTGTCACCACGAGGACAGAAGTCGAATCATCCTCTTCTCAGAGGACTTCGGGCTTCTTCCCTTCGGTCAATAAGGCATTGACGCTCGCTGAACGGCTGGATGTACCCGCTACAGTCCAGACCGTAAAGACGCTTGAGCAGCGCTTTGCTGACATTGACGTCCTCATGAAACCTTGTCTCGAGACGTTCATGGAAGAGGAGTACGACTCTGATTTCGATATTGATATGACGCGGCAGCCTTCGGGCAGCGCTCAACCAATAATGAACACCGACGGACTTGATGACACCGAGATCTTTGGTGAGCATTCTAATGCTCTCCAAATTGACTTGTCGGATCTGACTGTAAGCAATGGGGGTTCTCATACAGAAAATCGTGCCCCCACGCCTCCTTACATCAATCCTGCTTCCATTGTCGAAGCGACAGTCAGGTGGGCTACTACTGGCGAAGGCCGCTTCCCTCGATCTCGTTCTAACGAACAAATCGAATCTATTTGGCGTAGCAACCAACAGTACCTTCGAGATAACGGCAGAGAAACACATCCTTATTTTGATGCCCTTGTCTCTCCTTCGGCCTCTCTAGGCCGCTCCTTGACTCCGGAGTCCTTCTTGACTGGCCCGGATACTGAGATCCTCGATTGGGGATCATGTGATGAAGAGTACGTCTTTTCTTCACTTTGCGCACCACGTGCTGATAACATTACAGAATTAGTCCCGCCCCTAAGAAGACCAAGGGTTGGCATCTGTAATAGTATCGTATATCTACGAGAATCGCATGTAGTAGCACCGAAGTCACTCAAAATGTACAATTCTAGTAGCGCTCTCCTCGATTCTTTTGGGTGTGAGCACAATGAGTACTTCAGTCAATGTGTTACGCTCCGTAGGGCGCACTTCGGGAGATCGCACTCGACCGGTCTTCAGGGATTCCTAACGACCTAGGTGTTGACTCGCTCTTGTTCTGTCGTCTGAGCTAGCGCTTGCTGTCGTTCTTGCTTGTCGAGAGTAAGTCCGAAACGGACGATCTGTAGGACTCGGATAGCAACGAAGAGGTAAAAGAAATGAATGACTTCGCTCGTGTACGCTGAGCTGGCACGCTCAATCAATTGGTCATGTGATAGGAGGGGAACGGGGGTAACACCGCTATAGCAGAGGGGCAACTCCGAGGTCTGCGTAGGGTACGGGCGCCGCTGTGATGCTGGACTGACTCCGAGGGCACGTAGGGCAGAGAGAGGAGAGGAGGTAGATTGAGAGCAAAGGGAGACTGGGAAACTACTCGGACTAGGTTGTATGGACTATACAAGAAGTCAAAGCTACCGTCTAAGGTCGCTTCTACGTGTTACTTATACTCCAAGGGAACGCTATTGGAACTCAGCTGAAACCCTAATACAACTGCTGCGGAAACTGCGGAACTGCGGAAAACACATGTCCAACGCCACTGATGGTGGCTGAAACATACAGTCCATGGGCGCATCACGCCACAGGGATGAGGCACGAGAAAATCAGGACAAATACAGTAACGGATCACAAACCAGGCACAATCGATAACACACGTTCCAATCCAGGCACAAGCTCATCTGGACTCTTCTGGTGCGGTCTAGGCCAGGTCACGTGCCAGGGTCACGTGACGGGCAATGACGTCATCCGGCGCTAATCTTCCGGTCCTTGGGGTGGATCTTGGGGAATGACGTATCTTGACGATAGGATGGCAGCGCGTAGGTGTAGCGCGCGTTCTTCGTGGTATTTCCAGAGGCGTTCTCTAGCCTCGGCTTCTTCGGCTGCTTGCGCGGTCGCGTCTAGCGGGTGTCGGTGACTTGCGGGTTCCCATGCGACAAATTGTACTGGGGACGAGTCTTCTTGGTCACGTGGTGGCGTAGTGGCGCGTTCCGGAAGGTCAAACGTAACACAATGCGCTAAGTGTTTAGAGCGTACTAAAAATATGTGGCTTCTTGACTCGGGAGCATCAGCGCACTTCACTAATCAACTTAGTGATTTCATCGACTATAAGCCAACTGCTCAGTCTGATAAGATTCCCGTAAAGACTGCTGCTCATACTCTATATGTTGAAGGGACCGGAACTGTCTTGCTTGAGCATTACATCGCAGACAAACTCATGATCACACGGGTATACCCGGTTCTGTACATCCCGAGAATGAGCACACGTCTTCTATCCATGGGAGTCTTCTTACAGCAAGGTTTGTGTTACGTTTCGTCTCGGACTGCCCGACCCGGTTGTGGACTCTGACGTATTCGCGATGACTTGGTATGTCAGGAGTAATG
>JAKELG010000473.1:0-27126 GCA_021527035.1 Lactarius vividus | reverse complement strand
GCTCAGGACTCGCACAAGCGGGATGGTCGCTGTCTACTGCACATACCTCGTCATGTCCGCCGTTGGTAATCACTCACACGAGCAGTGCAACCCCTTCCGATCGGGGCGGCAAACGGCACACGCTCTGCTCTCGTTCTCGGAGCTGCGTTCACATTCATTGCCATCGCTTACTCTACCACTCGTGCCGCGACGCAGAGCCGTTAGTAGGAAAGAAGCGCCAGGGCGAAATACAGCTGTCCGGCGACCACGAGGTCGGCGTTGTAAGCAGTCAACCGAACCGCACCGAGACGCCGCGATACCAGGCGCTTCTCGCCGCTGTCAAGGCTGGGTAAGTGTACTATATCGCTCTGTCGGATCTACTACTAACGGCGTTCTCAGGGCCATTCCGGCGTCTGCACTTAACGATGATGACTCCGACGATGACGACGATTTTGGCGACTCGCACGATGACGAACGTTCAGGGACCCGCTATAATGTATGTCCATTCCGACGCCGTTCCTCTCCAGGCCGCTGACGCCTGGCAAGTACTCGTGGTTCCACATCATCTTCGTTCTTGGTTCGATGTATGTCGCAATGCTGCTTACTGACTGGTATGATTCCCCCCATCCTTCACGTCAGAGTGCTGACCCCGCTCGTCCGTACTCAGGAATGTCATCCGCGCGAATCTGTCATCGCCTTCGACCAATGTTGACGACGTCTACATCGGGCGCTCCGAAACGGCGATGTGGATGCGTGTTGTCAGTTCATGGGTCTGCATTCTTCTCTATATATGGAGTCTACTCGCCCCCATCCTCATGCCCGATCGGTAAGTCTGATATTTTTAGTCACCGGATACGGTGTATACTCATCTTGGGGATAGGTTCTCCGATTTTGAGTCTTGAGCCGTATGTCCTCCCGCGGACAATCTAGTACAGTAGCAGTGTACGAAGTATTCAGACGTCACATCCTATATTTTTTCTTTCCACTCCACGTAATTATGCGTAGTTTGTCCAGCTCCCACATGGGGGGGCTTCTGCAGATATATTATTAGGAAGAGTAGAAACAAGAGCTCTTGAACCGTCACGTAGGCGCTGATTCCCGACTCGGAGCGTGATTCGTGACAAGTGTGACAAAAGCAGTCACGTCCGAGGAGTCAGATCCGAGTCGCCGAGGTTGCTCGTCATTCTTCATAATAGATACACAGACACCATGGAGGAAGCAGCCGCTGTCGCCATGGATTATATTACCAGTGAGTGACCTCCTTTCTGTAGGTGAAAAAAGAGTCCTCATCTGCCACAGCACTTGACAACCTTCCGGCTGAGGTCCAACACCTCCTAGTTGAGATCAAACACAAAGAAACTAAATCCCAAGGCACGCCCAATCAAACAACTCTCCGCATTCTCGTTTGTTTTTGACAGCGAATTACAGAACTCCTGCAAGAGATCACGAAAGAAACGTCCAGGTACATCCGGCATTCCTTGCGCAGTGGCGCTACCCCCTTAAGCACCAAAGACGAACAAATCCCCCAAAAGATCGACCAGAATTATGTGGAGGTCGACCGGCTCGCTCAGGAAAAGCTCAAAATCGCGGAGCGGCTTGGCCTCCTCATACAGCGTGCCCGCACACGTTTGGACTACGACCTGCGCAGGGTGCTCATCTTACAGGGTGACGATCCCGGCCAGCCCGCGTTCGTCTCGACGAGCCGCAATCCCGTGCAGGAGATCAACGACAGCCTCCGTCTCGCTATCGCCGATGCCGCGCCGATAATACCCCCCTCCGGTCGTCTTGTCCGCGGTACAGCCCCCCGCATCAAAGAGTGCGCTTATATGATTCACCCCTCCACCGCTGGCTGACATTTTATTATAGAGAGAAAGGTCACCGCGACGGTAGCTGCGGCCTCTATAAAGCTCCCTAGCCCAGCTCCAGCGACCGTGCCCGTTCTTCCGCAGCGCACGCGACTGGCGCAGCAGCAGTCACATCGGGCTTCACCTGCGCGTGGGCGCCAGGCACAGCCGGAACCACCTGGGCCAGATGAGGATGCTGAGGGCGAGATGATGTAGAGGAAGGGAACGGCGATGAGGACGAGGACAACGAGGACAAGACGCTTTACTGCTTCTGCCAAAAGATGTCCTATGGAGAGGTGCGTGCTTATGCGTTTCTCCGCATAACACAACTAACTTTTTTCACAAGATGGTTGCGTGCGACAACGCGGAATGCGCATATCAATGGGTAGGTGTCGAAATCGTTTCGTCGTCTTCGCGTGCTAACGTGACGCTGCCATCAGTTTCACCTCCCGTGTGTCAACCTCAAGCCACCACTGCCGGAGGTGTGGTACTGTTCCGACTGCATCTCAAAGGGAGTTGCTGGTAGTTCGGTGGACAATACTGGACCAGAGCGCACAAAGAAGCGCAAGAGATAGCTACGATATTGTCGTGTTGTATTACGATGGCCCCTCTTTTGAGTTACAGTAAGAGCACGAGCACATTGGCGTCGCTACGCTGTTTGTGATTTGTCCCACCCGCTCACGATGTTTCTTATTTCCATTCACTGCACAGTACGAAACTCGCCCCATATTCCAACTGGACTGTTTTAATTTAAAGGCGAGATGTCATCGCTTCGGCTCACCAGCATTCAGGTTTCTTGTGCTGGTCATTATCTGGGTCGCTAGGACGGTCTCGAACAGGAACCGACCTGACGATAGGCGGTGGGCGGGGCTGCCATCAGGGTTTGGGAAGGAGAGCCTCGGGCACGAGTCAGGTCGTGGTGTTTGGACACTGAGGTCATGACCTACGACATGCACCTTCTTGGCTTTGTGAAGGTTGCAGGATTCATCACCGCTGAGCGCTGAGCGCTTAATACTGAGTACTGAGTACTGAGTATTCGCGCGCGCGCGTCACATTTACATAACGGACGAGATGATGCGGCCCTCGCGCACATCACATTGGAGAACCAATTGGAACTCCTTATTTATACTTCGTTTACATCTTTCCTCGCCTCACTCAGGGACACGAGCTCCACTTCGTGTGGTCTCCGGCTGACCAGAAGAGAGCACTCGACACCTCCGCCAGGACAACTGCTATCCGTGCGTGCACCGTCGCCCCTATCTCAGCCGTTAGCCGTGTTCAATCGGCCGCGTTCGCCAAACGCAGAGCCCGTGGTCGCAATCGCCCACTCTGGCTGGCCGCCATCCCCCCCCCCCAAAAGCCACCCAACTCATATCCCGATCCGGCGAAGGGCTCATTGCATACCCATGCAACTCGCTACCCTTCACGCGTTCAACGCGTTCACTTCCGATTACACCAAATGACACCGGCAAGATCTCTTTTCCGAAGTCTCGCACTGCTCATGCGACTTCCCCGACCAGTCATTCCATCATCTTATCTACAACTGCCCGACGTTTACTCGGCAGTGTATCAAACACCTTGACCAATGGGGCAGTCACATAGAAGGAGACAAAGCATATTTCCTTTGCCTCTTCCTGCAGAGCAACGATGCGACGTCAAGACCTGAGACGGACCATCAACGACCGTTTGACCCGATTGAAGGTTTTCTCCAAAGCCAAGCCTAGACCCTACCTCATTGCCCCTGTGAGTCTTTTCTTACGTCCCTTTTTTGCTCCGTCTCTTTATTACTTCGGACAGTTCTATGACCCCCTTCCATGCATGGCCTTAGCATTCCCCTAGAAGTTGACCATCCTAGTTCCGACATGTCACGCCTCGACGCACGCTAGTCTTGGCTGTACAAATTTACCATACTCAGTGATGCCTAAGACCGGACTTGCACCATGAGTTACTTTGAATTTCTCTGCTGCGTTTTATGAAGAATCAGTCCCTGTCCCTTGTCCTATGCCGGAACATGCGTCTCAATTCCGCCCTCGTCTGGACGCACGACCACAGTACTGTCCTGGTTGGCGTGTCCATTCCACCGTTCTTCCACTCTTCCGGCGACCAGGCATAGACATTTCCGCGATCTATCACTTCCGTAATTGGGGATTTGTTCATTATAAAAGGGAGTGTCTTTCGACGAATCTTGCAGCATCCTGGTATACTCTTTCACTCGGGACAACTTGCCATTACTGTCTTCACTTAACAAGCAAGTGCCCTTCACCAGTTGCATCCCAAATTTATTGACCCCCTCCCCGTTTCAGAGCCATGTCCAACTTCTCAACTCTCGATCGCTCTCCATCTGCCGAGACCTTCGTTGCTGGCATGCAGCTGGGCACTTCAGTCGATGGCATTTCTGGCGACATGCCCGCCAGTGCCATTGATCCTGCTACAATCACCTCTCAACAGGTGGTAGACGACAAGACCGGGTCCCAGTACAACCTTCGCTTCGTCGAGAATCTTCGCGAGCTCAACGTCAGTGAGGCCTTCGGTGCTAATGGAGCCATCACTTTTGCTGGTGGCGATGTCAAGGGTAGTGTCAATACTGCATTCGATTTCTCTCAATCGCATGCCTCGACTGGTCACAGCATCCTGATCGTTCTTCGATGCGAGAAGCGTGGACTTTCCACTCGCATTGGCGATGGTGTCAAGCTCACGGAGGTAGCCAAGTCCTTGGTCAACAATCCTCCTGTGTTCCGTGAACGGTATGGTGACTATTATGTCCACGAGATTTCTCGTGTAGCTAGGTTCACTGCGGTCTGGTAAGGCTTCATTTTGATCTACGTATACACGGAAACAAATGCGTTTTATTATAGGAAATGCACTTCCCAGTCTGAGTCCACTCTAATGAAGTTCAAAAGCTCCATTGGGGTCACTGTTGATGTCCCTACCAAAGGGTCGGGAAAGCTCGAATCACAGCTCAATACCGCGGCAAAGGAAAGCAACGTATCTATCGAAGTCCAATATGATGTCCTCGGAGACATGGGAAGTGCCCATATCGATGTGAATGCAGGCGTTACCGACAATCTCGCTCTATTCGACGCCCACTGCGTTCCCGTCCCAAGCACCGTGTACCTCCGTCATTACTCCAATATCGTGCCCGAGATCCCGAGATCCATTGAGATGGATCCTGATCTGTACGCCCGCACTCGCAAGGCTTTCGATGATATTCGTCTCGCGGTGCTCTTGAACAGTACTCTCCCCGCCGACGAAACTTCGAGAATCGGGCGTCGTCGCAAGATCGAGGGATTGTTCCGAGAAATTCATTCCAAACGTTCCAACTACTCGAAGAATCCCCAGGACCTGTCGAATGTGCTCAATGACCTTGCGGGTTTGCTCGGGGAGTTTAATCAAATCCTCGCTTGTCACGAACTCATTACAAGCCTTCGAAACGTCAGCTATGACGACGCTATTCGGTACGTTCTTCGTTATTGCTGAACCTTTTGCCAGCTAACACCACCTATTTTTCAGGGGGCATCGGATTGATCACACGGACAATACTGCAGCCTGGGTCCGCAGTCAAAAGAACATAGGAACCTTCTCCGTTGGAAGGACGAACCCCAGCGCAGAAGATATCAAGAAATACGGCATTGAGCACGTCTCCCGAGGCCCTGGAATGGAAAGTTGTCAGGACTACGCCCTCCTTCGGCAGGTCTGGGGTAGTTTAGCGTTCCCAGGGGGAACAGGAGTCGATGGCACCGTTATCGGATTTACCGTCAACAGCCATTGGACGGATGGTACGAATGGGTGGTGGGGCATCGTGCCGAAGACGGGCCCGCTTGGAAAGAAGGACCTGAAGGTTTCTGTGCAGTCGGAGGGATCGAGGGGAATGCATGTGAGTCTCAGGCCATTGTCTTAGGTTGATGGTAGACTGACTAGGTGATACTAGTGGAGCTTGGACGTCTGGTATATCCCGAGTCGTTTGTATAACTAGCGACCTGCGTCGTCATCTTCGTGCGGCGTCGAGTTTGTAACTTTGTGTTACGCTTTTGTCCGCATGACTCACAATACTCCTTTCTCTTTTCTCGTATGTTCAAATGACTCGGCCTAACATGTTGACTCAGCGTTTTGTAGTGACTCGATGGTTCTCGGATGTTCGTATGACTCGTTTTACATAGAAGAGCCCTAAGCTCGACCTACTGTATTCAACAGCAGTAGGTTTCTCGTATAAACATCTTTGGTTTCACGAACCCCGAACCCCGATTCCCGAATGCTGGATTCCCCTCTCGCCTTGCGAACCACCGCTCCGTCGTCCTCGTGAGCGTGTTTTCGTGATACTAGGTTGCTCTTTTTCTCGTTGTCAGCGACGCCTCTGGGATTTTTAAGTAGGGACCAATTCCCTCTCATTGGCAAACTGATTGACAACGTCGACCATTGGCGCATCTCTGTCTGACTCCCACTGTTCGTGGGGATGCAAGTTTGTATATTACCCGTAACCGCTTTCAATTGCCCAGCCAGTCCATCCTTTGTCTGCCAGCCATGAGGCCGTCATTTTAAATACCTTCCGCCCCACTGACTTCGTTGCACTCTTGTCGTCATCGCTCTTCCACCGTTGTCGCCTCGCCCCGTTCTTCCGATGGCCGTCGGTTCGGCTCAATCTCCGAAGCTAAGTTACAGTAATCGTCTAATCTAGGTACGGCAATCTTGATATTTACAGGGACCTTCTCACGGAGATCTGGAGAGAATGGAAGGCTCCCATCCACCAAGGATCACGAGGGCGAGGGCATGAAAAAGAGCGATTTTTCGTACCCATTCAGTGACGCAGGCACGATCGCGGAAAGACGAGATTCAAATGACTGACTCCTTGAAACGCGGGTACGCGGACGAGCGGCACGGTCAAGTCTCTTCGAGAGTCGTCTCCCAAATAAGCATCAGAGGGGTATCGATGGGATATAGACAAGAACCAGAACAGAATTCGGCGACGACGGTACGGAGAGAATCGCCGCACGTGTACAAAACTCAGGTCACCACCACCCTCCCACGCCTTATCCGAAACGTACAACGTGCCCCAGTCATCTTAAAGCGGTTGGCCGTCAATACTTTTGCACTCCAGGGGAGATATGAACACGCACCGATACACGCGAGCGGAGCACTTGCGCTGTCCGTAGCTCGTGGTCTTGCCCCGGCAGCTGCGCAAGCCAGATAGTTGCGTCGGTCAAAAACGTGAATGACGTGCCGAGAGCCGGATGCCCCGCCGCGGTCGCGTCGTTCAGTACCTATATACGCAGCGGGCCGGGATCTCTCTCAGTACAACACACCATTTTCAACTCGGCGCGGAGCCCAAATGGAGCAAAGACGAATGAAATACCCACGAGAACACACAAACCGTGCTTCTGCGCCGTAGCGCGGAGGAGGCGCATAAACGACGTCATTTCGGCGTGCCCTGAAACGAAAAGAAAAGAAAGGTGGATCGGTTGGTCGGGTAGGTAACCTGACTAGCCAAGAACGTGCCTTGGGAAGAGAGGTTGCTTAGCCGCGGCCCTAGCAGAGCGGTCACCGTGTCGATGACGACAAATCGGAATTGTGGTGAAGCATGGTCGCCGTGGCTGCTGCTGGCATTGAGAGCTTCGATAGCGTGCGTGACCGTGGCTGTGTCAAATCCGGTTGCGATGTTCAGCCGTGCGAGGGGCTGCGACTAAAAGCGAGCCACGCATCAGCCGAGAACAACAACCAAATGGGAAAAACGCAGAGGGTTCTTAGACGGACAGACTGGCCGCTGGACCGAGATACAAGTGAGGCGAGGCGTGCTGGTGCCAGGTCGCCCGTGGTGTCGAGCCAGAGTGCCGCAGCAGCTGGATGGGACGTGAGGTGGTGCAGGGCGATGTGTAGTGCGAGCGCCTGAGATGATCGTCGGTATCGGTTGTGTTATTTTACGTCGCCTAAGTTACGCACTGTTTTCCCGGTGGCACTCGCTCCAGAGATCTCGATAAGACGGCCACCCGGTGCCCCCCTAAAATCATTGCCGATGCCGATCAACTCGTCGAGAGCGGGAAGCCCGCTGCTGCTCACAGGCTCTTGACCGGCACGGGGCTCTAGCTCCGCGATGAGCTTATCGGCGGTGATAGCAGGGCCTGCGAAGGCTGCAGTTACGTGTGCGATGTGGTGAGTGAGCTCAGCGAAGGTAATGCTGCCTGCAGGGAGTTTCCCAATGAGTTCCACGGGGGAGGCGAAAATCAGATCGGAAGCCGTGCGAATATTGAGCGAGGTGAGGTTCGCGACAAGCGTTGCCGGAAGAGGTGGTGTAAAGTCGGACAAGGACGGTGGAGGAATCGTGTTCATGGGGGATGTTTGGTACTAACGGTCTCGATAAATTACACAGCAGAACTCGCTCGCCGCATCCCGCATCTGCCCGTCGCGTTTCCCAAACTCTCTACCGTTCGTGGCGCTTGAAATAAGGACTGGTAACTACCGTTCCCTGTATTGCGTCAAACACGGTTTCGCCGAAGCCGAGATAGCTTTGAGTGAAAGACCGCATGGTTGGGTTAGAGATAGACTCTGTGTCAGGACTAAGGTCGAGTAAAATGAGATGTCAGCGAGACGAAAGAGGAGACCTGGCACCCACGCGAAACCCGTAGTGCGCTTTACGCCTGCTGCGACGGTGGATAGAAGGATGGCATCGAACGCATAGTGAGCAAGCCTGCCGAGTACCATGATGAGGTTGAGTGTGTCCGGTGTCCGGTGTCCGGGGACTCCACGACTGAACACGGCCAGCCAGTCCAACACTCTGTCCAATCCAATGCATTCTGGCCCTGGATATAATCACCCTCGCGCGTCCATCAATTCTTCCTTTTCATTCGGCCCACAATCATTGGTCAACTCTTTCGTCGGTCCAAACCCTTCCCTCGCTCTCGATCCAAATCGCTCTGTTCTGCCCTCGTCGCCCCTTCGGTCCTCACCTCGCGCTCACCGCCGCACAAAGGGAAGCATCGGCAGGCATCCACTCGCGAATGACAACACGGACGTATTCCAAGATTCTGAAGATGAAGACGACGAAGACTTTGAGTGGGGGATGGTTGATCGCATGCGTCTCTGGCGCCACGATGCACTCATGCAGCACCTCTACGACACCGCTGCGTTCTGGGGCGACAAGGTTCTCTCCTGGACCAGTTGCGTACCTCATTTGATGCATCAAGCTCTCTTCCTTCTAACACACGTATAGACGACCCGAATGACGCGTTCTGGCTCGCTCAGACCTACTTTATGACCCATCGCTACTCCCGCGCGGAGCGCCTTCTCACCCGCCCATTCTCTACAAAGCCCCCAGCTGTCCCTTTTGACCTCAAGGGCAAGGCCCGTGAGCCCGACTTCCCCCATCGACTCCCCGTTGGCCCTGCTGCCATGATAGATGTCGCGGCTGAACAGCAGGAAGGCGTGTCGCGCCTCGTGGACATGAGTGTCGTTTGTCGCTACCTCGCTGCGCAGTGTCTTGTCAGGCAGGGAAAGTGGGCCGAGGCTACGGAAATGCTAGGCGAAGCCAATCCGTTTCGCAATTCAGGTGCGTCACCCATTTCGGTCTCGCGCTGCTCCCGTATGCCGACAAACCACCACCAGGTCGCAGCGGACCTGCGGTGCCCAATACTGATGGAGGCATCAAGGTGAGCATCACTTGGGGCTTTCTGGCAGAGCTGACGCAGACGCCAGGTCGAAGCATCGATGTGCAATCTCCGCGGTCTGTTAATGCTAAAGCTCAACCGCGGGGATCAGGCCAAGGCTTGTTTCATGGAGGCCCTCGCGCTGGACGTCAAGTGTTACGACGCGTTTGAACAGCTTATCGGCGGTGAAATGATGACGCTCGAGGAGGGTACGCTACCTTCGTTCTCCTTCCACCAAGAGTGCCGAGACACCAACCAATCTTGTAGAGTGGGAATTTGTGCAATCGCTTGCATATAAAGAACAAACTCCCGAAGACGCCGAGTTCGTGCGCCTCGTTTACACGTCGCGCCTCCGAAAATACAAGCATGTCAAGGAACACGCGCTCACGCGACGACGGCTTGTCGAAGAGTTCGGCCTGTCCGATAATCCTGACGTGTTGTTTTCCTTTGCCGATGCCCTGTATGCTCAATTCCGATGGTCAGACTGTTATGCCATCACTTCGCGGTATAAGCTGTTTCAGTAGCTTTATATGTAAGGCAGACAATACTCATGCTTTGGAGCAGAATACTGGGCTTGGTGGCCGCGCATACACCAACAATGCCCCTGCACATTGCGTGTATGCACCACCTATCACATCTACACTCGAAGCTCTTTATACTCGCGCACGAGCTCGTCGATCGTGAACCAGAGTCTGCGACAAGTTGGTATGCCGTTGGAGTGTGGTACCTTACTCAAAAGAAGTGGTCCGATGCGCGCACGTACTTCAGGTGTGCTCTGTTCCTGTACATAGATCTAGAAACTCATTTATCGGCAGTAAGACCTCATTGATGGACCCACGCTTAGGGCCGGCGTGGATTGCTTTCGCGCATACATTCGCGTTTGAAGGCGAGCACGACCACGCAGTGACGGCGTATTCAACATGTGCACGCATGTTCACCGGGTACTGTTCACCTCTACCTTCTGTCGTGCCTAGATGATTGACTAGAAAGCGGGCTCAGCTCTCACTTACCACTAACATTCATTGGTATGGAACATATCGTACTCTCAAATTATGCGCAAGCCAATGAGGCACTCAACGCCGCCGATGCTATGTGCGACGGTGACCCCTTGTTAATTAACGAGCGCGGTGTGATGGCCTTCAACCACGGAAGGTGCGTACCACTAGACCCGGCTTGTCGACACAAGGGCCAACTAGAAGGATGTACGCAGATATGACGATGCGGTGGAGATGTTCCGCTCCGCGCTTGAAATTGCGCAAGTAACGCAGACCTCACAGGCGTCTTGGGCAACAACGTGGCTCAATCTCGGGACTAGCCTACGTAAGCTCGATCGACTTGACGAGGCGAGCAGCGCATACATCAAAGTGCTGGAGATCGACTCTCGCAGCGCACCTGCTCTAGGTTTCCTGGGGCTCGTGTACCATCTCATGGACCGACTAGACGATGCGATCGTTAGGTATCATGAGGTGAGCTCTCCCCCTTTCTTTCCTTCGCTACCGAGTTTTTTTTTCAAACACTTTTTATTATTATCTCCCTTTGACTTCGGCGACGCGTTTTGAAGTGGGGCACGCTGACGGGTCTCACTTTCGGGCTTTGACTGCAGGCTCTCTCGATCAATCCGATCAATGCGCACGTTCTTGAATTGTTGAACCTGGCGCTGGAGGCGAGCGCGGATGCCGGCCCGTTTGCGCGGCTCGGGGGCAGCAGCAGCACGGGCGAGGAGTGGGCCAGTCAGATGCGTGCGCACGCAGCGCGCGAGGCGCAACTGAAAGTGGCACGGGTCAAGGAGAAAGAGAGGGAGCCTGGAGTGGCGTCGAGGGCCATGTTTGCGGACATGCAAGAAGACGAAGCAGGGATGGCACTTGGATAGATAGGCAGTAACCTTTGCCCCGTTCTTCTGGGCTTCTTGTCTGCATAAGTACATGACGACACTCGGGCCAGGTCAAAAGGAGAACACGGAAATTATTTTTTTCTTACTTGGCTTCCTTCACGAACCCAACTCCGAGTATTTTATTCGTTACAACATATTTCGATATCGAGGATTGATTGACGCTCGGGAAGTCCCCAACGCCGACGCCGACGGCACGAACCAATCCGTATGCATGGTCCTGAGAGAAGCCTAGTTTGCCAGATGAAATTGAACTTGTGGCTTAGGGCACTCTCAGGGCGTGTGTGTGACGAGAGATGGCGGAGATTCTCTCACAGCGTCCAGGACGCTGTCAATCGATTAATTCCAGAGAACCCCGGATTACGCAAAAGGAAGTGAACTAGGAACACAACTACCACTGCAGTGTCCTTGTCCGGGTGTACTTTTCGGCAAAGAGCACCTTGTGATGAGGCACAGTGAATGCCCAGCCCCCATTACCAGCGCTGAGCTAGTGTTACAAAAGAAAAAGGTCTGCATTTTTCTACAACCCCGTGTGACAACGACAAATATGGAGTACCCACGCTATGTCCATTCTAATCCAATGATCGAGACTTTATCGATGCCAAATACAGGGGCTACGTGGAATCCGATGTAAGTAGCAACCATCTATTAGGGCTCCAGCACGACTGCTGTATCATACGTGGTTAGGAGATGAGACAGGACCTCTAGGACATCGGTTCACTCTTTTTTAGGGGGGTCCATATGTTCCATCTCATAAGAGAACCCACTGTCTAGTGGCGACAAACGTGCATCACTCTTCGTATATATATTGCAGCAACACACGTTGTTCCGCGTCGGGCGGTCAATGGCGAGTTGACAGGACCGTGTCCACACTTTGTGGCCTGTATGTACCGCCCTAAACCTTGCAAACACGATAAGCACCACCCTCCCACGACCGACACCGATCGGACTGCCTCGACCGCACCCAGGCTCCGCGCCGTAGGCGGCGCCACGAAGGGCCGGTAAGGGCCGTTGTTGGAGTAAGGAAGTTGTCTCCACTCCGCTCTTCGTAAACAAGGGAGCTCCGAGGGGATGGAAATAGAAGCGGTCCCGAAAGGTTATGGGTTTCCTTTTACGAGTGGTAGTAACGCTGCCTCAGATGACGGTACTTGCGAAGCGAGTACAGAGCCAGTGTCTCTATATTTAGATGCCGTAAAAAGGTGATGTGAACCAGGGTCCTGTACTTGGATCGACGGTGCCCACATGCGTACCGTTCTTGATGTATTCCCCAAAGCGCAAGGCCTGCTCGATTTCCGCGGGGTCCTTAAGGTCGCGGTTCTCTATTAGAATAAACCCATGAGCCCCAAAGATGTTTCAGGTTTTAACCGATATGGCAACGAACTCTCAAACATGCGGCGCATGCGACCGTTGAAATCGTAGCTTGTATGACATGACACCAGGCCGTCTGTATTTAGCTAATTAGGAGACAAATTCAACGGAGCTCACTCACTCTGCGTCTGGGTAGTCTCGACCGAGACGGTGTAACTCTTTATAGAGGGCAAGGACACGCTGACGGGTGGCAGACATGGGCAATGTTGAACGATGTCCCGAACTCCGTGTCCGTGAGGGCGGCAAGATTATATAATCCAGCAGCGTGACTCACGTGGACAGGCGGTTCGATGTTTTGTCTTGTTTTTACTAATGGGGTGCCTAATCCGGAGCATTGAGGCCCATTGAGGTCTTGACGTGCGCCATTCTTTCGAACCCTTCATGCCGGCACCGCACATGTGATGATATGTGTGTCAGACTGTCAAGAGTCTCCCCGATGGCCCTAGGACGCATCTCCTCGCGCGCACACGCGACAGACTCCTAGTTCTCTCTCGCCCTGATAAGCGTTGATGCGTCTCCACGGACGAAATTTTCAACGACTCCAACTTGTGGCGGACCAGGGGGCGGCTTACAAGGCAAATTTTACACTGTTCTCGTGATGGTGGGGTTCTGTCCAAGGTGATTGGTGGCTTGGCGTCGTCATTTCGGGATGCTGTGCGGCGGTCTGTCCGTGTGCCATTGCGGTCCAGATGGACAGCATCATGTGGAAAAGAGATCTTCCAAAGAGCCGAGATCTCCTGTCACAACACCCCCATGCGCCGGACTAAAAGTAGGAGACCCGAAAAATTGGCTCATTCACGAACGTGCGAGGCACCCACGCCCTTCTGGTTCTCATCAGACCGAAAGCGTCCGCGATGTTTGATGCTGATATACTATAAAAACTACTTCTCGTAACTCCCAATGGATTTCTGCGTCCCTTCTTAAAACCCGGTGTCAGTCCCACACACTTTCCCTCCATGGCTACCAACGTTGAGACCCACAACGAGAAGGACGTTGGCTCTCTTCAGAGCTCTGTCGAACGGACCCCTCGTCTTACTGTAGTTCGTAGTCTCGACGAACGCAGAAAGGCCGCTCTCGCCCACATTGATGGTGCCAACTTCTCGTTAGTTTTTTTTGGTCCTATCGTTTTTCTCGTGCCGACTTCTCGCTTTGCAGTTGGTTCCATCTCAAAGTTATCTGTGTCGCTGGTGCCGGCTTCTTCACTGATGCGTAAGTGGCGCGAGGACCATTTATCTTATCGCCCACTGAACGGTGTTTTAGATATGACATTTTCGCCATCAACATCGGTGCCCAGATGTTGGGATATGTCTACACAAAATCACATGCCCTCAGTCTGAATCAAGATCTTGGCGTCAAGGTTGCAACTCCCATTGGTACCCTCTTTGGTCAATTACTCTTCGGTTGGCTCGCCGACGTCGTTGGGCGTAAGCGCATGTGTACGTTTCTATTGTATGTTTGCACTCGCTGGCCCTCATAAGTGGGCATAGACGGTGTCGAGCTTATGATCATCATCGTTGGCACGTTCGGTCAAGCGATTAGCGGTCATGGCCCCACTGTCGGCATTGTTGGTGCTCTCATCTGTTGGCGGTTCCTCATGGGCATAGGTATAGGAGGTGATTACCCTCTGAGTGCCGTCATCTCGTCCGAGTTCGCTGCCACAAGGACCCGTGGTCGTGTCATGACCGCCGTCTTTGCATTCCAGGGCTGGGGCAATCTCTGTGAGTCGTATCACCTAATCATTTCGCACGCTTCTTAAGGGTTCTATTTTCAGCCGCTGCTCTCGTTTCAACCATTGTTGTGGCCGCCTTCAAAAATAAGATCATCAACGATGATTTCAATAACCTCAAGCATGTGGACTACTGTTGGCGTCTTCTCATTGGTCTCGGTTGTCTTCCTGGTGTTGTTGCTCTCTACTTCCGTCTCACCATCCCAGAAACACCTCGTTTCACCATGGATATCGAGCGCAATGTTAAGCAAGCTACCCAAGATATTGACAACGTTCTCTCCACTGGCCAGTTTTATGTCGACCCTGACGCAGCTGTCCAGCGTGTGCAAGCACCCAGGGCTAGTCGTCGTGACTTCCTCGAGCACTTTGGCAAATGGGAGAACTTCAAGGTCCTCTTTGGTGCTGCATATTCTTGGTTCGCCCTCGACGTATGCCCTTTTTTTCTATGCTTCAATTACCATTTGCTGATATGTGCGAGTCTAGATCGCTTTCTATGGCCTTGGTTTAAATTCCTCTATTGTCCTGACCGCTATTGGCTTCGGTACTTCACCCCAACCGGGCTCGCTTGGCGTGTATCAGTCTCTCCACAATGTCTCCGTTGGTAATATCATCCTTGCCGTCGGTGGCCTCATCCCCGGCTATTGGGCATCGTTCCTTCTCATCGATTCCTGGGGACGCAAGCCCATTCAACTGATGGGCTTCACCGTTCTTACTGCCCTTTTCATCATCATGGGTAGGCATATTCTTTCCTCTTTCCAAGTCTTATCTAATCGCCTCGACTATTACAGGCTTTGGTTACGATGAGCTGACCAAAACTCACACCAGGTCCAAGTGGTTCACGTTCCTCTACTGCCTGGCCAATTTCTTCCAGAACTTTGGTCCCAACACCACCACTTTCATCGTTCCTGGAGAGGTCTTCCCCACCCGTTACCGGTCCACCGCTCATGGTATTTCGGCGGCAAGTGGCAAACTCGGCGCAGTTGTCGCCCAGGTTGGGTTCCAACGCATGAGGGACATCGGCGGTAAAAACAAGTTCCTGAAGCACATGTACGTTTCACCCTTACCCCCTTCGAGACGGTTTCTGATGCACACTCGCCTTAGCCTCGAAATTTTTGCACTCTTCATGTTGACTGGAATCTTCTCCACTCTTCTTATTCCCGAGACCAAGGGGAAATCCTTGGAAGAACTGTCGAACGAGGACCAGGAAGGATTCGTTCAGGGTATGTTTTTTTCTCTCCTTTTTCTTGGAACCTAACTTAACATTTTCTTTTTCTCTCATAGGTGTCAACGAGGTGCGCGTCAACAAGGACGGCCTTATCGTACAGGACTGAAGTTGAGCTGGGCATGCTTTCACATTTGGCGTGTGTATTTTTTGGCACCGAATTTTCTCCACGCTCTCCTTCATGCCTCTCACGATACTTGCATGTCTCAGAGTATTTATGAACTTTGTTGTAGTCCATTCACATTCGACGTAATAGAATCGGTTTTTTTTTGACATCGGTTTTTTGATGTCGTTGAGCATTCGAACGTACCATAGTGTGCGCCTGTAGCACATTCAAAGTTCGAAAATAAGACGAACGAGTGGCCGCAATACTGTATAGCTACTGTATTTTGGGGGCAGAAAGGACAATGGAGAGGGTATCTTTAGAAATTGCGTGTGCTGAACATATGCAGCTACCCTACTTAGTACTTGCCAAACTTGCCATCAAGGCACACTGAAACTCATGATCTGCTCAGCCTTATCAGGCCGATTCGGGATATGAAGGGAGAATGGACGAAGAAGCAGGCGACGGAGTACACGCGGGCATCGCCAGTCTGGCGGGAAGTGACAAATCATAGCCGTCAACCAAACATTCAAGTTGTCACTATCGGAAGCAGTCTGTGGTCTTACAATCCCTGTGTCGTGAGTAGCATAGGTGCTCATGAACGTAGGCCGTGATGAATGAGCCCAGTAGCCCATGTGTGTGCGAACACCCTACGGTACAGTAAGAATTGTATGTGTCAAATTATGCGCATCGCTTCTTGGCCTTTTATTTTGTCTGCGCTCTCGACGTTCATGTTCGCAGGTCAATGTTGTAGGTACTGTATGGTTGGTAGTGGTGAGTTCACTGTTTTCACGTAGCACGCTCTCATCTGAGCCGTGTTCTGGTTATACTATAGTTCTTTCTGAAAGGCTGGGTGGTTCGGTCGTTGGGTAGTGGCCCTGTGTTAGTTTGACTTGTGGGTGGTGGCGGCCGTTGTATGTGGGTTCGTGATTTACATGCACACATCAGTTCTGTGCTTCGGTCGTATCCATGCTGGTAACTGATGATGCAGCCCCATGCTTGCCCTCACTGCGTGGGAAAACTCGCCCGTAGTACTATCATACCTACCAAAATCTCATGCCAGCGCACAACGGACTTATTTTCCCGTCCCTCGTCCCTGCTTCCCATCTGCTTTGTTTGTTTTTTTTCACACCGATCTGTGTTGAAAGGGGAATGGAAAATTCTTGGGAAAATTCGACGAGACTATCAAGAGACCTAGAACAAGACCTGGAGACCGGAAGACATATTTTCCCTCTTTTTTGCTGCAGGTGTGTATCTGATTTCACATGTTGCCACCATGGCGGCCCTTCTGACCCCAGCCTCTGCCCCACGTCGTATTGCCTCTCCCAGACTGGAAAGTGGCTGAAGCACTTTGCTTAGGCTAGCATTATCCAATAAACCGGTACAATATCTGGTACCCGTTGCAATCACAATACATGACCTGCACTATCACAGTGGATCCCTGGCGTGGATCACCAGTCCACGTTACAGTACAGCCATTTTCATATTGATACTATACAGAGAAAATTTAGTAAGCAAGCTAAGTGAGTGGGGATCAAGGATAACCCAGTTATCTGAGATCCAAAAAATAAAGCTGATATCTTTTTTTATCTGTCTCAACTTTTTTTTTGTCCGATAAGTCTCCAGCCCACCCTTAATTCATCCGCAAATAGGCCTGTTGATATAAAAACGGCCGTAAGAATCGGTTCATGTGCCGCGCCTGGCAGTACGCTGTGACGTATGTAGCCGCGGGCGGGGACGTTGGACATTAAACCTACTTCGGGTTAGGTCATGAGAAACAGGCTCCATATGGAACAGGTCGAAGCTCCCCTTTGCCATCCATCAACACAACAAACAGATTTGTAACGGTGTCAGGGTCCCGCAGGGACCACCCAATCAAAGAGTAGAAAGCGAGCTGCAATTCGACGTTACGACAGGTCACAAGTTACAGTGCGCGTCAAAGATGTGTGGGGCATTCGCGGCCCAGCGCTGAGCCGTGGTACCGTAGGACAGAGAGGCGGCTCAGGAGGACGAGTGGTACAGTAATATACCATGACACACTCCAGGGCGAAGTGTAAACGTTGTAAATCGTTGCCCGGGTAATGGGGCTTGTTCCTTCCCGTTTAAATGCTTTGCCCATACCAGTGTATGTGTAGGCTGAGGTGCAGGCTCTGAGGCATACCAATAGCCAACGACATCTCAAATGGGTCCAGCGTACTGTGACAGCAGTGCACCGCAAGAGCAAGGGAAAGCTGCAGGGCAAGGTGGGACAATGGAAGCAAAGTATCGTGTCCAAATTTGGCGTTCCTGGGCGGATGAAACAATGATAAGCATCGGAGCGTGAAGCTTGCGCATGAAGGACCATGGACCATGGGAAAAACCAGCTGACCTTTTAAGTAACATCTGCTTCTCGAAGATCTGACCGTGAGATCTGACAACGTAGACCATACTGGGGTAGCTGCGGGCGGTACGTCGTGTGGTCCAGCAACACCCTTAACGACAGAGCGCTGTCAGAGAAGTGCTTTCGAAGCCACCAAGCGAGTGCATAGGCACAATATTTGTTCTTTCAGCTGCATTTCACCAGGGGGGCTTGAAATGCACACGCAGCCTGTGACACAAGTTCCTTCACGAGGTGGGGAACTCGGATTTGGAATACGACCTTTCCAGTACCAGGAGTCACGAGAAGCTCCATGGGAAACAACTTGAACTAGGCACAAGCGGCGAATGGGGAGCTGCTTCAAGAACGATGGAGACCGTCGAGACGCTGCGCTTATCAGCACGAGAGCCATATGCCGTGTTCGGGCGTATTGGTGGTGGTCCTGGGATGACCAAACACACACTACAGCACGCCACCATTCCTTCCGCGGGCTAAACTCGTTTGAATAGATGGACAGCGGGAACGTTTCGGCCTGGTTCGGCGTTAGGGATCAGGCCTATCAGGCACGTACTGAGGCAAATTCCTTCTACTGTCCGAGGGGGAAACGTGCTCACACTCCCTGGTCGAACGTGCATTGGTTATCTATTGACTGAGCCGAACTGCGAGTGCCAGTACTTGCTTTCCAGACATTTTTTAGCCAAATTTTCAGCTGATTTGATTCAGCGCTCACAGCATGCGCATGCGGGGGACCGTGTGACTCATCTGTTGTACATGTCACGTGCCACATGTCACTCACCTCTTCTCAGTCGCACATGCATACAGTCGGGTCACCGCATCCAAATATCCCCGGACCCTGGATTGGTGGAAACTGTTATCGTCGTTCTCATAGATGGTTGCGATAGTATAATGGCTGTGGCCTTTAGGCTTCGATTGAAGTACACTCGGACACCTCGCGACGAGAGTCAGGACTCAGTACTCAGTGACAGGAACGCGCAGAGGTGAATAGAGAATAGCTGATCCAATTGCGAAACCAGCTCATTCTACAGTAAGCGCTTGTCACCTGGTTCCAGAACCTGAAACCCTTCATGGCGGGACATTTGTGTCTGGTGCAGGCACTGCAGAATTTTGAATTTGTCGCAAGAGCTCTGATGGAGGAATTTGAATGTCCACGACGACGACGACGACGACCCCCCAGGGTCTTATTCATCTCTCAAATTCGAGCGCCAAAGCCAATACCCTTGCCCTCTCCACCCTTTCTCCTTCTCCGTTGCGTCGGAGTTTAATCACACTGATTTCATCTCGAGCGCTTACTCCCGGCGAAACGTTCGTCTACTTCCCACTTTAGGACGCAGTCTTGCCGGTGACGGCATGCTAGGATCAGATGCATGAGGAAGATTATTATAAGGGAACCCTCGGGTCAGGGCTCCCTGTCCCCTGATCTTTGGTTTATGCACCATGAGCTTTCAGTCCCTCCATAGCGCCGATGAACAGGGGGCGGTCGCGCTCAACAGAAAACGCACAAGTGCCCTCGCACGAGTGGATAGAGCACCGTTCTCGTATGTCCCCCTTCCGTAATCTAAGTGTCGTTTGATCTCACTCACATCATTGTAGTCTATTTCACGTCAAGATATGGTTGGTGGCCGGAGTTGGCTTCTTCACGGACGCGTGAGTATGGGATTATCCAAAGATGACATGGCCGATGACGGGGTCTTCTCAGATACGATATCTTCACTATCAGCCTCGCCGCCAAAATGCTTGGGTACATCTACGACAAAAGTATGTGCTCAACCTCTACGAATGAGTTGATGACTATAACTTGTCCACGATGCAGATAACCAGTTAGAGCCAGGAGTCGACTTTGGTCTGAAGATAGCGTCTCCAGTGGGTAATCTGATTGGCCAGGTGTTATTCGGGTGGCTGGCAGACCGTGTTGGTCGCAAGCGGATGTGTAAGTGCCAACGGTTATTACGTATCTCTCAAGACTCATACAACCTGTTTCATCAGACGGAATCGAGTTGATGATCATAGTCACCAGTACATTCGCCCAGTCAATTGCGGGAGCTGCCCCTACGGTCCACATAGTTGGTGTTATCACATTTTGGCGTTTCATTATGGGTGTCGGTATTGGTGGGGACTACCCTCTCAGCGCCATTATTGCGTCCGAGTTTGCATCCACACGATCCCGTGGTCGCCTCATGACAGCTGTGTTCGCATCACAAGGCTGGGGGTATCTTGGTAAGCGGTTATCTCCGCACTCCCACAGTATCCCGCTAACCGGCGGCAGCTTCCACGATCGTGGCGCTGATAACTATCACCGCCTTTGAACGTGCCATCGTGAGCGATTCGCCCACGACCTTCGATCATTTAGATTATTGTTGGCGAATCCTCATCGGTGCTGGCTGTATCCCGGGCGTCATTGCGCTGTATTTCCGGCTCACAATTCCAGAGACACCGCGCTTCACTATGGATATCGAACGCAATGTGAAACAGGCCTGCCGAAATATCGAGACAGTACTATCTGCCAACGGCGTAACACCCGGAGTCTGGCGCGTTGACCCAGAAGCTTCCACGGAGCGCACAGATGCCCCGAGAGCGAGCATTAGTGATTTCAAACGGTATTTTGGCCAGTGGAAAAATGCGCGGGTACTGTTTGGAACAGCCTATTCTTGGTTCGCACTCGACGTAAGGACACGGTTGACAGTCGAAGAGAAGAAGGGATCTGACTATGAACTCTCGCACAGATCGCGTTCTATGGTCTTGGCCTGAACTCGTCTAAAATCTTCGACGCAAATATTCTCTCTGCATTGGGATTGGGTTCGACCGTTAGCACCGGGACACCTCGGGATGTTTTTAATGGTCTACATGACACCACCGTGTGCACCTTGATCTTGATTGCTTCGGGCCTCATGCCTGGTTACTTGGCTTCGTTCCTCTTTATTGACTCCTGGGGTCGGAAGCCAATCCAGTTCATGGGTTTTACCGTCCTCTCTGTTCTATTCCTCCTTATGGGTACGGCCCATTGCCGAACATTTTTACTCAAACTGACCAACCGGCGTAGGCTTCGGGTTTCAGGAACTCACCCGGTCTGACGGGACAGTGAAACTTCTGATGTTTCTCTATTGTCTCGCGAATTTTTTTCAGAATTTTGGGCCAAACGTCACAACTTTCATTATACCTGGGGAGGTTTTCCCTACCAGGTATCGTGCGACCGCCCACGGCCTCTCAGCGGCTTGCGGTAAACTGGGGGCCATTGTCGCACAGGTCATTTTCTTCCGAGCAGGTAATTCAATCCAAACCATGTATGTTCCCTCTTAAATCACCCCGAGTTGGTCTTGACCCTGCCTTGTCTTAGCCTTGAGATCTTTGGTTTCGTGATGCTGTCAGGTGCCGCATCCACACTACTACTGCCCGAAACGCGAGGTCGTTCATTGGAGGAACTGTCTAATGAAAACCAAAAAGGATTCATTCGAGGTACAGTCTCCCCAGAACCTTCGTAAGGGAGACTCAACTGACAAAACGTGACGAATATAGCTGCCAACCAAATTGAACTGCGTAATGGCATCGTTCTACGAAGGATGCCATAGAGTGACGTTCACCAAGTACTAGCACAACCCGTGCGTTTCGCTCTTGGCTGCGTCCAACGTACCCCTCATGCCCTCATCTTCTCGCTCCTCCCAGCACTACACCCCTGCGCCAGTGCCTTCGTATCAAGCTTTCACTTCGTTGCATTACTTATAACACCCTAACTTATCCCATTCTCTCGTGGCCTTTGTACTTGCTTTGCTCACTTTTTATGGTGTTCTGTTGGGTTAATTGTGTTGTAGATTTACGAAATATGACCTGTCTAAACTCATGCCATTAGAACACGACTCCTCTCACCACTAACACCGATGATCACGTACTGAAACCTAGTGGGGAAAAAGGCACAGGGATATAGATTCTTCGAAAAAAGAGACACGAAGTATAGTAAGTGAAATGACATGGTCTGTTGAGCGCAGATCCTCCAACCGAGACAAGTAACTTAGTCCGCAGTAAAAAGATGAGGGCTGCACAAATTTCTCCCCGGTCTCTCTCACATCGGTATTTCTATCGAACTTGCAACGCAATAGGAGAAACTGCCTTCTTTTTTTCTTTTTCAAGACCCATGACATGTACACACAAGCTTTGATTACAGCGAAATCCAAACAGGGGGCCCCTTGAGTACGAATGAATAGTGGCTGACCTCCAAATTTGACGTGCGCGGTTCATAGTCAAGTATAGTTTGCAATTCTCGGGAAATTTGGTATCTTACAAATATGTAGTTATTGAATAGTTATCCAGGAATCCTGCAAATAATTTATCGTTGGAAAAACACTTCGGCATAGTTACCAGAACACCCTTTCGGACTCAGCCTGGACGTCTAATGTGGGCCCTGTTTTGGATTTCGTACTATGTTCGATTCAGGGAGGGCGCTCCGTCTAGAATTGCTGCATCCGAGTCAAGATACGTTCTCATCACGATAGACTTTCAAAGGAGTAAGAAAGCAGCAAGGGGCTATATGACGTATGAATATCATATAAATACTTTTCCTCGGATTGTTTGTGTCCCACCTTGCGGTGATTACGTCAAAATTAGTAGTACGCCGAATTTGAGTCCGAGCATATTTTGGTCCACTTCAAGTTGCACTGCCCGCTTCTTGACGTTTAAATGTCCGCTAATACGCATAGCCATGGGGGCGGGAGTATAGTATCAGATGTATGGAATGGAAGCACAGGCACACCGACAGACAACGTCGAATAGAACTCGGGGAAGACGTCAGGGGTGAGGAGGCGGCTAACAATTGTTAATGGTCAACCAGTGCCTTTGTGTTTTGATTGCACCACTGACAGACCAGGGACCATACGACGACGATCGGGCGAATGTTGCCTGTCTTTGTCCTCGCTTGATGTTCTCAACTGCGTATTTGAGTTCTATCCTTGGTTTCATCCTACTGTTGATGAGCCATTTCCCATTTCTGGAGGTAAGTCCGCCCTGCATTTTTCTAAGAGAAAAATATACAGTAATGATGTTGGGAAGGGGACCTACAACTCGCGAGTCGGTTTGTCAAGTGCTTGGAATCACAGGGTCCTGCCATATACCAGTGATCAGGGATGCGGTGTTTGGGCGGACGCTGCGATGAGCGCTGACATCCCAATCGCACTAGCATGGATGGGCACTTCAAGCGATGCTCGTCAGCTGTATGGCGGCGATTTACAGCCCAATACAGTAATGGCCTTACTGTAAGTTATTCCTGTCGCCTGGCGGCCCTGAGAGACCTGTGCTTTTGCCTACTCAATTTGGCATGGCGCCCGGTGTCGGGTGTTACCTTCTTCGGTGGCTCGAATTCTCTTAAAAGCTCGGCGGATCGGGCGCTCGTGGCTCTTCATTATTCTCTTCGCCCCATCCCCATCAAACGGCTACTGGTGAGGTCGAATAACGACTTCACATTAACTTAATCCATGGAGAACGCCCGACACGGTGATCTGGAATATCTACGAGACCCTATCGATCATGCGGCTCACGAGCTAGATACCCGTAGGGCTGAAGCACTAGACGCCATTGACAGGGCTCCTTTCTCGTGCGTCGCTAGCCTACTGCTATTTTCCGCTCTTGACCATGTTCGTTTGTAGCTGGTTTCATGTCAAGGTCTGTCTGGTTGCAGGTACTGGTTTTTTCACGGACGCGTGAGTTGCCATTGGTTGCTTGTCCCCTTGTGTCCCCACTCATCAGGGTTTGTTTTACCGTCGCGTATAGATACGATATCTTCGCTATCAACCTGGCATCCGTCATGTTAGGATATGTGTATGGTCACACCATAGGTATGGTGCCCACCCTGGAAGCCAGATGCGCCAGTCTGACTGATCGACAATCACTGACAGTGTCCTCCGGCCCGTCTCCTCAACTATCGGCCAACCAGGATTTCGGGATCAAGGTAGCGGCACCGATTGGAAACTTGTTCGGGCAATTGCTGTTCGGATGGCTGGCCGACATACTTGGACGAAAGCGCATGTGTACGTGTTGGTTCATTTTCTGCTTCCTGCAGGGTTCTGACTTCGCCGCAATCATAGACGGGATAGAATTGATGATCATTATCACAGCCACGCTCGTCCAGGCGCTTGCTGGGTCTGGTCCCGCCGTGAATATTATTGGCGTCATCGCCTTCTGGAGATTTGTGATGGGCGTGGGGGTTGGAGGGGACTACCCTCTGAGCGCTGTGATCACCTCTGAATTTGCCTCGACGCGCCTTCGTGGTCGTCTCATGACAGCAGTATTTACTGCCCAAGGCTGGGGAAATTTCGGTGCGAAATATTTTTACATAACCTTCGGAAACCAGCCAATCCTCAATTCATTTGTTCACAGCCGCCTCCTTGGTCGCGTTAATAGTGGTTGCTGCTTATAAAGACTCTCTCGTAGCCGGGGACGCTAATCGTGTGGACAATTGCTGGCGCATTCTCATAGGATTGGGTTGTGTCCCTGGTGCCATTGCACTTTATTTCCGGCTGACCATCCCGGAAACCCCACGATTCACGATGGACATTGATCGTGATGTTCAAAGGGCAGCGACGGATATTGACAATGTACTTGGTCCCAGAGGGAACTCTGCGGGTGTCTACTGGGTGGACCCAGACGCAGATGCGGTTGTGCAACGTGTAGACGCACCCCGCCGCAGCCGCTCTGATTTCATGGCCCACTTTGGGAGGTGGTCTAATTTTCAGCTTCTGATTGGAGTGGCATACTCGTGGTTTGCCGTTGACGCAAGTCATTTGCATTTATTCTGGTTACGAGTGATTGACGTATGCTATTCAGGTTGCATTCTACGGCCTTGGTCTCAACTCTTCAGCGATCCTGACATCGGATGTCCTCACGAGAGCTGGGATTGGTTATAAAATCCTGCCTGAGGAATTGCAAGGCAATAACCCATTGGTCTTGGGGGCTCGGATGTACAAGACGTTGCACAATGTCGCAGAGGGTAGTCTGGTTGTTTCCCTTGCGGGACTTTTGCCAGGCTACTACGCAACCTTCTTCCTCATCGACGTTTGGGGTCGCAAGCCAATACAGTTCATGGGCTTCTCCGCACTGGCAGTGCTATTGGCCGTTATCGGTAAGACGGCCATTGATAGGAACTGGTTCGAGGTGCTTATCGGAGATATTTTGGACAGCCGGCGTCTACCCTGGTCCTAACCCCAACCCGGATCAGGGATCTGAAACCAAGGCCTTTGTCGCGTTGTACTGCCTGGCGAATTTTTTCACCAATTTCGGGCCCAACGTGACAACTTTTGTCATCCCTGGTGAGATCTTTCCCACGCGATACCGCTCGACTGCACACGGTATCGCTGCGGCAAGTGGGAAGCTCGGGGCCATCGTCTCCCAGATCATCTTCTTCAAGGTGCGCACATCCGACACGAAATTACGAGTGGTGTAAGCAGGCGTTCCTTCTTTCTTTTGCCACGGGAGTGTTGAAATGACCGTCGCTCTAGTCTCGGAATATTTGCGGGTGTCTCCTTGACTGGCATCGCATCGACTTTGTTACTGGACGAAACCAAGGACCGGTCGCTAGAAGAGCTTTCACACGAGCAGCGAGGGTTCATCCGTGGTGAGCTGACAGCCTGTTCCACGTTCGTTGCCACATTCCAACTGTTCTACAGGAGTCACCCAGGTTGAGATGCGAAACGGCATTGTCCACGCTGTCTAACGCTCAGTCACCCTCTCTGGCACTCTGGGGGATCTCGGGAGTTTTTATACTGTAGCTCTTCCGTTTAATTGAAATATAATAAGAGGTATTTACGGTATATAATTGTACGATAATGTAATTTAAATATCTTGTTCATGTTCATTCAATGTAGTGCCATAGGTACTTGGCATCGGACTGTGTTGTTATAGGAAGACGAAAAAACCGACTTCCAGAGCCATAGATAGCAAGTTCTGGTAGCGTCACGAATGTCGTTTTAACTGGGTGATATTCACTTGGATATTCATTTGTACTCTTTCATGATTGCGTCACGCTCAAAACGACTGGTCACGTGCGTCATGAGACCTTTTCTATCACTTTACTTGCCAAGGTCATGGCAGGTCGAAATTCGTGCAAATCGCAAATCACGACAAATAAGAGATAATAACAACAAACCAAAATCTCGCACACCGGCTCTCCTTCCGTCTACATACCATTTGTATCACGCCACCTGCAACAGCGGAACACACAACGCGCCACAAGCAAGGTTTCAGTCGACGAAGTCGACGCCTAGTGAGAGAAAAAAGACCTTGGAAAAGACTCCACACAATCCTTTATGCATTATGAAGCGCAAGGAGTAGCATTCCCATCGTCAAAGTTATACGCAATCCCTGCCTCTGCAAGTTTTCGTTTCCGTCTCGCTTGTCTACCCGTTGCCGCCCCTTGCCTACGGGCTACGAGGCCTGAGCCAGAGTGTCTCCCCCGAGGGAAGTGGCATACGAACTGACCTTATCATGACTGCCTAAGTGAGGCGATAAGTCTGCACCACACGCTACTAGCGGTTTGCACCGACAATAGCTCTGGGTGCACCTCGCCCTTTGGAATGACCTCGCACGTCAGGATATGGCCCATGAGTAGATTGTCTCTGCGACGATCGAAGAGACTGGGCCCGCAATAAACCCATAGTGCGTAGATCGGCCTGTGTGTCATTTTGGAACACGCCTTATAGGGACGCTAGCCTGGGAACAGCAGACGCACCATGATTATAATCCCTTCCCGAATTTGGCGACATGGCTGGTAACCTATCATACTAGTAACCAATTCACAGTAGTGATCCTCGACAGGAACACAGAATTGGGCCGTCGAAATGCACTCATGAGATGAAGCACAGGCAAAGTGCAAGGAAGATGTGGAGCGTATACAGTACTACTGTACAGTGATACGCCAAAATCCGATCGAGTCTGAGCCTGAGATACTAAGCGCTGAGCACTGAGCACGGCTGTTGTTCCCATGTGCGCAACTACTAATAAGTTACACGTTGT
>JAKELG010000472.1:0-27299 GCA_021527035.1 Lactarius vividus | reverse complement strand
CCAAAGATACGCCCAATTCCAAATCGGAGACCAGGTGTGGCTTGAAGGGCGCCACCTACGCACACACCAGCCAACGGCAAAAACTCGCGGCAACGACGCCACGGTCCCTTTAAGGTCGCTCAGGTGATGTCCGCAGTCAACTATCGATTAGAACTTCCCACGCAGTGGCAGATACACCCAGTGTTCCATGTGGACCTCCTGACGCCTTATCGCGAAACACTCACGCACGGACCCAATTACAGCGCCCACCACCAGATTTGGTTAACGGCGAGGAAGAATACGAAGTCGAGAGGATTCTAGACTCTCGGCGATTCGGCAGAAGTCGCAAACTCCAGTATCTGGTCAAATGGAAGGGATATCCCGACTCGGACAACCAGTGGATCGATAAAGATGACGTGTTCGCAGATGACGCGATTCGGGAGTTCAAAAATTCCAATCCCGCTCGTGAGGCACATATAAGCGCAGGGAAATCCCAAGAGACGTCTCCATCCCCCTCTCCCACCTTCACTGCTAATGCGCTCTCAGTCTCCCATCAACTTCCGCTATGTCGTCAACGACGAACTATCCACACCTTACCGAGTACCATCCGCGCCATCGTCACCCCTGTCGTCTACCCTCGCCCTTCACCAACGAGGAAGTCGTTCTCCTTCCCCCGGGACATCCCCAATTCCTTCGCCGACCCCCACTGTTTATTCCGAGACCAACCAGCCCAGCCGAATTGCCTCCCAGTATATCCCAACCCGAGCGCCCACTCCAGCGGGCGACGAACAGCAGGGGTACGTCCCCAGTCGACCAGTTTCACCCCCGGGACCCGACGAAGGCGGGGACCCGTACGACCCGGCGGAGCGCCTCGAGGCGCATCAATATTTACGTTATGCCACCCATCTCACCACTACACACTCGGAAACCCCCCCGCTTTGCGGACCCACCGGGGAAGCTATCACACTACCGGCGGCATATCCATCCTCGGTTCGAGCAGATCAAGCGGAGGAACATTTGCAGGAGGCCGAGGATCGTGCGGAGACCCCCCCTCCCAGGGGGTACGAGTACAGCAGGGGAGTCCATTACATTCCCTTCCAGATTCGAGACGCTCAGGAACGTCTTTGGCCGGCCCGGTATACTCAGCTCATCCTCACCGCCGACCCCTTCGTACTGGCCTTCCAGGCCAATTGCAACCAACAATACGGGAAGCCCGTTCATGCCGTCCCCTACTACGACGAGCAGTCCTCTGCCCCCGCTTACACCGACGACGACCTCACGTTCCTGCTCTCCGACGCAGGACTAGTCGACTCAGTCGACCAGGCGCTCCTTCATCAGAAGGATGCGACCCTCATCGCCGAGGTCCACCGTTACCGCTGTATGACGCTGGGATGGCGGGCGCAGCAACATCGCCTGGCGGCGGAACAGATGAAGCTGGAGCGCATCGAGATAGAGCGCAACAGGTGCGTTGCCCGACTCCAGCGGGCGCATGCAGTAGACCGCATCGAGAACATTCGGGCCTCGCTTCACCGCGGACCCAAGGCCGACCAGGATGCGGAGGAGATCACCCGCATTCGTGCGCTGCGAGCGGTAGGCACTAATCCCCTTGCCGTCATGCGTGGTCAAGCTGGGGCTTGACGCTGAAAAGGGGGTGATGTTACGTTTCGTCTCGGACTGTCCGGACCGGTTGTGAACTCTGACGCGTTCGTGATGACTCGGCGTGTCGGTAGTAATACGTCATGGACTTCGGATCTTGCTGCCTCGTGTTTGGATGACTGATGCCCGCTATTGTTGTACGAGATGATGATTACTGTGCTGACTGATGCCCCCATTGTTGTACGTGTTGTGGATTACGAATACGACTGCGCATTCTATTATTAGGATACGCTACTTACGCTATTGGCTACTTACAAGTTCGAGCGGAGTTGGAACTAACTCCCTTACATGTATTTAAGCTCGTAGTACTACGGACCAGGATCCCCATCTTGGTCTTCTTCGAATACCACTTCTTGACTCGACTTCTGTGCTAAGGGCTTGTGACCACCCTTAAGTGAACTAGCTCCGGCATATCCCTTAAAAGACCAAGGGGGGATCCCCGTGACCTTCATCTCCATCTTCCTTCGTGAATGGTAGATTCGCCGGTAGTGCCTTACCCGCCCGGAACTACGTGCCACCTCGTCTTCGAATACCTCAACGCTAGAACCGCCCGTCCGACTCACTGTTATTACATTGTCGACAACCTCCAGTGGGAGTACGTTCACACCGTCCCAAGCCCACCAGCGGGAGTCCCCATCGAAGAGACTCTCTATACCTATAGGGATTCCACCGGCACGTATCAGCCTCACCCTGCAGTATTCCCGCTATCGGATATACACAGATTCCACCCCCGAGGGAACCCACGTTACAACAGCGCCTAAGTCAGGCAAACGTCCGTGGTAGACGTTACAATGAAGAGGGACATCTTTGTGCAGTCGTGGTCCATTATCGTGAGGATCGTATCGCAACCCTGCACTTCGGGGAGTTTAGTGATGAAATCAAGGGCGATAGTTTCAAACGGCATAGCTTCGGGTTTTGGAAATATTGGGCGCAGTGGCGCTTTGATTGCCCTGGTATTGACTTTGATTCTTTGGCAATCGGCGCATCCCTTGACATAGTCCATGACCTCATTCCTAAGACCTGGCCACCAATAGTATCGTTCCACGAGTTTGATAGTTCGGCTGATTCCCGGGTGTCCGTATACTGGAGGGTTGTGGTGGTTCCTGATAAGTTCCCGTTTCTCAAGGAGTCCTCCTGTGACTACCCAGCGTCCGTCCTTATATGTTACACTCCAGCGGGCGTACCTTCCGGAGTTCGGCACTCGACGGGAAACTTGGGGGTTCTTGCGGTATCACGGTGGCGACCAAGACTTCGACTGGTCTATCTTCCGGTCGGATTCTCGAGATCTTGGGATTTACTGAGTTCTTCTAGGGTTTGAACAATACCATAGGCGATAACGGCAAGGATATGCGTAACGCGAGTGGCAAAGAAGAAGAGGAGAACGTGCTCAAGTAAAAGAGACAGGATCGGAGAGGGGACAACTATACAGGGATTGCCTGTATCTGCTTCGGTCTACTTGTAGGCTGGTAGAATACAAGAAGTCAAGCTGAGGAGTATCAGCGAGACAGGGCTACTACTTATACACATCCAAGGAGCTTTCAAGCTCAGCTTGGAGTCCGAAACCTAGTACGTATCGTCCAATCGTAAGTAAAGCAACATGAGTCAGGGGCATACAGTCATGAGGTCAACAATGAGGCAAAGGTGAAACGGGGTCAGAAGTCCATCAATCAGTGGCTGAAACATACAACTCCTGGGCGCATCAAGCCACAGGCACAATCAGACAGTCCATCAGAAACTAGGAACCGTACAGTCCATGAGGCAGATCCAATCACAATCCAGGCACAAGCTCATCTGGATCCTTCTGGTGCGAGTCTAGACCAGGTCACGTGCCAGGGTCACGTGACGGGCGCTTGACATCTTCTTTGGCTATTCCCAGGGCGCTTGCCAGCCCGGGTCACGTTCGTAATGCAGGATGTTTCCGGGGTCGATACCCTCACTTCTGGCGGCTGCAACCCATTCGGCACGGTACTGCTCGGCGGTGCTGCACGAGTCCGTACTGGTCGCGCGGGGTTCGGGGCGAAACGTAACATTATACCAGGTGTCTTCGACCTTCTTTAGTCTGTGTGGGTCTATCCAGGGGCGGAGTTTGTCGTTTTCTTGGGCGTACACCGGGTTTACCTTTTCCATTTCTTGTACCGAGATAGTGGCGTTAATTCGAAGGGGGTCTTCCGTTGTATCTATTGCTGCGGCCCTGACAAAGATTTCGTCGGGTAGTACCGTGACTTGGTTGTTGTCTCCTTCTCCTTGATCGTAGTCTGGGCGTCTAGATAGGGCGTCGGCTCTTCCGTTTGCCGTTCCCTTAATATGGTGAATCTCGATATCGTACTCTGAAAGTTCTAGTACTTCCCGTGCCACCCGGCAACTTATCTTTTGCGGGGAGCGCCAGTATTGAAGGTTCATGTGGTCTGAAAATACTTTGATCTTGTGTGGAGATCCTGCTAGGTAGTGACGCCAGTTCTGGAGTGCCTTTACGATTGCCAGTAGTTCTAGATCGTAGATGTCGTAGTTCCGTTCCGCTGCGCTGAGGGTGTTTGAGTAGTATGTGATGGGGTGTCTTTTGCCGTCCTCTTTGTGTTGGAGAAGCACTGCTCCTACTGCAAATCCAGAGGCGTCTACTTCCAGTTCGAATTGTTCTTTTAGCTCCGCGTGTGCGAGGACTGGCTCTTCCGTGACAAGTTTCTTGATTTTATCGAATGCTTCCTGTTCCGTTGTTGTCCATGTCCATTCTATATCTTTAGGTGTGAGTTTGTTGAGGGGACGGGCGTGTGTGGCAAAGTTTCGGATGAAAGCGCGGTAAAAGTTGCAGAAACCTAAGAATGATCGCACCTGTTTGACGTTTTTGGGGGTTGGCCAATCTTTGATGCCGGAAATTTTGACGGGGTCCATGCGTGTCACCCCCTTTTCAATGATTACCCCCAGGTAATCGATGCTAGGGGCGTGGAAGATGCACTTTTCCGGTTTGAGGAATAGGTCGTTTTTTTCCAGGAGGTCCAATACATCATGTACTGCGTCAATATGTGCTTGTTCCGTGGATCGGGTTGCTATGCCTATGTCATCCATATACACCCTGATGATTGTGCCTTTGGTTTCATGATACGCAATGAGGTCTTTGCAGATCTCGTTCATCATGGTTTGGAAGGTTGCCGGGGAGTTTGTTAGTCCGAAGAACATTACCGTGGGTTCGAAAAGTCCATATCTTGTTTTGAACGCTGCTTTTTCCTGATCGCCCTCTTTGATCCTTACGTTATTATACCCCCAGCGAATGTCCAATTTGGTGAATATGAATGCTCCACTGAGGTCGGCTATGAGCTCCGGGATAAGCGGGAGTGGGTATTGATTGCGTATCGTCCAGTTATTGATATTCCTGTAGTCCTGCACGGGGCGTAGTTTTCCATCCTTCTTTTTGATGAAGAAGAATGATGATGCGTACGGGGATTTAGAGGGTCTGATATATCCCTTAGCCAGTTGTTCGTCTATCCATTCCTTCAATGCTTTGTCTTCCGCTTGACTCATTGGGTAAACCTTGCAATCGATTGTGTCTGGTGCATTTGGTTTGAAGTCAATCGTGTGATCCCAGGGTTTTGACAGCGGGAATCGATTGGACTCTTCCTCGCTGAAGATTTTGACATGTCGTTGATATTCTTCTGGGACTGCCTTCTTCTCTGTATACTGTTTGGCCTCAATCGCCATTTCGGTTGACATTGTTGCTTGCAGACGGGTGTTTTCGAGGTCGCATTCCTTTTTGAGTTGTTCTTCGATCTTCTGCTTATTGGGTAGCAGCAGTTTTTCTAGCACAAGACGTGCGATGATCGGATCTACTCGGGGTTTTGTGGGGTTGATGGTTCGAAGGACAACGGGGTACTCAGCTTCGTTTAAGGTGGCGGTAGCCCACTGGATGTCAGGTTGGAACGTAGCCAACCATGGGTATCCCAGTATGATGTCTTCTCCTCCTACGTCGGTTACTAGGAACCGCATTTCTTTCTTGATTCCTTTCGTTTGTACTTCTAGATCCACACAGTGGGTGATCTTGCCCCCTTTGTTGTGTGTGCTGTCGATGTTCCAGATCTTTCGATGACGGTCTAGTTCTTTGAGGCCCAGCCTCATTCTTCTTACGAAATCCGGATGTATGAAGTTGTTAGTGGCTCTGGAGTCCACTAGTGCTCGTTTGTCGGCCATGGCGTAACTTGTGCGCAATGAAACTGGAACATGCATAGATTGATAGCGCGTTATGAACACAGAATTACACCGTAATGCCCTTACCCAGGCCGTCGGGTTCAGGCGCTTTGAAAATCCTCCCGCCCCAACAGGTCCCGAACCACCAGATCCCTGGCTTCATCGTCAAGGTTTCGAACTCCGTTTATCCAGCTGGTCGCCCGTTCTTGTGGCGTATCAGTGGTGGCGCGGGCGCCATGGCTGCTGCTGCTGTCTTCTTCAAACTGGATCAGAGGTTCGTCTTGGACACTCTGGACTTCTTCGATGAACGCTCCCCTTCCTTGGCGGGGCTGCCAGTTCGTGTTGACTCTTGGTTTGTGGGGTTGGCGGCAGTCGCGGGACATGTGTCCGAGTTTCCCACAGTTGTAGCAGTTGATGTTCTTCATGTCTACGACTCCTTTTCCCTGAGAGCGTCCTCCTTGGGGCGTGTACGGGGGTCGAGCGTAGTCGATCTCCTCGGAACCGGCGAGTCGAGCTTGAACCCTTCCGGGGGTGGTATCCATGGCATCCGGATGGTTTCGGAAGGCCTGCCATCCTTGGCGCGGCTGCTGAGGACGATTTGGAGCATTGAAAGTTCTGAGAGAAGTGTTGCCCGGCTTACCGGGTCCTAGGGGTTTACGTCCCCCCAAACGCGTTTGCAGATGCATCCATTTGCGCTGTTGTTCAAGCGCAGCTGTCTTCCATTGAGCGTATGTGTTTGGACTGTGGAAGTTGTATGCATTCTTGTAAAGTTCCACCGGGAGTCCACTGGTGAATTTGTCGAGGACTAGGGAGTCGTCGAAGCGATATCCTGCTTCTCTGACTGCCTTCTCAAACTTGGCGACATAAGAATTGATGTCTTGCCCTTCCATTCGGAAGCCCTTTTGAAGCTCTTGTTGCGCTCTTTCTTTCTCGAGTGTATCAGCGAACGTGTTGCGGAAGCCGAGTTCGATGGCTTCCCAGATCCATTTGTCGTAGGGTCCGTGCTTGGCTTTGTAAGCCTTGACCCATTTGGTGGTGGACAAGACCCATTCGTTGACGTGATCCCCTTGGATATAGGTGAGGAAAATCAGCGCTTTACGGTAGGGGAGAGTGAACGCAGGGTTGTCGTAATTGGTTTCCATGAACAATTCCCATTGCGTGAGGAACTGTTGAACTTTGGTGCGGTCACCGGTGAACACTAGAGGTTCTTTGCCCATGAACTTCTCGGGTTTGGTTCTGCTCGACACATTTGGTCCGGTGAAAAGCGGCCCTCCCGGGTCTCCTCCTCTGTCGTCGTCTCCTCCTCTGTCGTCGTCTCCTCCTCTGTCGTCGTCTCCTCCTCCACTTCCTCCTGGTGGGGGTCCTCCGCCGCGGCTGATGCGTGCGGGTTCCTGGAATGTAGTTGGTTGTTCGGTGATGGTAGTGGTCATATCTGTGGGGATGGACTCAGCTAATAGTCCCAACTGTGCTTCTTCTTCTTCCGCTTGTGCTTCTAAGATGTGGATTTCTTCGGGGTTACTTCCCAGTGATGGGGAAGGTGCGGGTGTTTTGGGAGTAGGAGAGTGGACTGGTTCTTCTTCTTGTCCGTCGATGGGTCCCCACTGATCTCTGGTAGTTGTTTCGCTTTGACGAATGTCGAGATGGAGGCTTGATCCTGCGGGTCTGACGACTTGTAGTTTGCTGTGGAGTTCGTCCCACCTGATTTCTGCCCAACAAGTGTGATCGAAATTGAATTCTACTGGGATGAGTCCGGTTTTGCCGTCCTTGTAAGTGTAGAGGACTACGTAGCCTGGGTCTCCTTGTTCTATTTGCCAAAATGCTCCTTTGAGGTATTGTTTAGGGACGTTGCGTTCCCCTCTTCTGTCGATATGATATGGTCTGAATGGGATCCAAAGATCGCGGGTTGTTACTGCGGAAGCCATGTTGAAGGATCTTGGTCTTAATGTTATGTCTACCACGGACGTTCGTCTGACTTAGACGCTGTTGTAACGTGGGTTCCCTCGCGGGTAGAATCTGTGGTTATCCGAGGAGCTTGAGAACACTGCGGGGTGAGGCCAATACGTGCCTGTGGAGTCTCGGTAGGTATAGAGGGTTTCCTCGACAGGTACGTTAGGCGGCGGTTCGGGGACTATTCAGATGTACTCCCACTGGAGGTTGTCGATGATGTAGTAGCAATGGGTGGGTCGAGCGGTACGCGAATTGAGGTACTCGAAGACAAGGTGACACGTGGTACCAGGCGGGTAAGATACGGTCAGCTGATCTACCATTCACTGAGGAAGATGGAGATAGAGTCACGGGGATCCCTCTTGGTCGCAAAGGGATATGCCGGAGCTAGTTCACTTAGGGACGCTGTAAGTCCCTAGCACTGAAGATGAGTAGATGAGGTGGTATTTGGAAGAAGACCAAGATGGGGATCCTGGTCTGTCGTACTACGAACTTAAATACAAGTAAGGGAGCTAGTTCCAGCTCCGCTCGAACTCGTAGGTAGCCAGTAGCATAAGTAGCGTACTCTAATAATAGAATGCGCAGTCATCATCGTAATCCGAAACACGTACAACAATAGAGAACATCAGTCAGCAGGTCTAATCACCATCACGTACGACAATAGGAGTCATCAGTCAGCATAACACGAGGCAGCGAGATCCGAAGTCCATGACATATTACTCCTGACATACCGAGTCATCATGGGTACGTCAGAGTCCACGACCAGTCCGGGCAGTCCGAGAACGAAACGTTACAAACGCCGTGGTAGCGTTACATTGTGGTTCCCGAACCCTGCCAGGTGGGTCTCTACAAGAGTAGTTAGGAATAGATGATTCAAAGCAGCACTGCAAACATACCTCATTTGCTGTTGCCGCAGAGGGTCCAGCATGCTGTCCCTGGGTGCGATCAGCCACTGAGTCATCAATCCAGTCATCTTCATTTTCAGACTGGGGTTCATCAGCCGTGAGATCCATGGGAGCATCGGTTCTGAGTTCAGACATAGAGGCAAGACCATGATAACCAGGGTAGAAAGACGACGCTGAAAAAACAAACAAGGTAAACAATCAACAAAGACAAACAAAGGAAATTTGTAAGCAGTCATCTTACTTCGTCGCAACTGTGATGCAGCTTGCTTTCCCTTGCCCTGACTGCCTTCATCCACAGAGGCTCCCTTAGGCTCAGCTTGCAGTGTCTTGTCCTCATTTGTCAATCTGAGTTGCATTGGGTGACTATTGGCTGGGCCTGAGGATATTTGGTAAGCTGATTACTCCTGATCTATGCGGACCTTACACTTGTTCTTATCAGTGTTTCTGTTACGTTTCGCCCTGAACCCCGTGCGACAAGTACAGACTCGTGCAGCACCGCCGAGCAATACCGCGCCGAATGGGTTGCAGCCGCCAGAAGTGAGGGTATCGACCCCGGAAACATCCTGCATTACGAACGTGACCCAGGCTGGCAAGCGCCCTGGGAATAGCCAAAGAAGATGTCAAGCGCCCGTCACGTGACCCTGGCACGTGACCTGGTCTAGACTCGCACCAGAAGGATCCAGATGAGCTTGTGCCTGGATCGTGATTGGACCTGCCTCATGGACTGTATGGTTCCTAGTTTCTGATGGATTGTCTGATTGTGCCTGTGGCTTGATGCGCCCAGGAGTTGTATGTTTCAGCCACTGATTGATGGACTTCTGACCCCGTTTCACCTTTGCCTCATTGTTGATGTAACGCCTACCACGGGCGTTTGTCTGACTTAGATGCTGTTGTGACGTGGGTTCCCTCGCGGGTAGAATCTGTGGTTGTCCGAGGAGCCTGAAAACACTGCGGGGTGAGGCCAATACGTGCCTGTGGTGTCTCGATAGGTATACAACGTCTCTTCGACTGGGACGTTCGGAGGTGGACTTGGGACTTTATGGATATACTCCCACTCGAGGTTGTCGACGATGTAATAACAGTGAGTGGGGCGGGCGGTACGAGAGTTGAGGTATTCAAAGACGAGGTGACATGTGGTACCAGGCGGGTAAGTCACGGTCGGCTGATCTACCATTCACGAGTGAAGATGGAGATGAGGTCACAGGGATCCCTTCTTGGTCACCAAGGGATATGCCGGAGCTAGTTCACTTAGGGACGCTGCAAGTCCCTAGCACAATAGACGAGTAGAGGAAGTGGTATTGGAAGAAGACCAAGATGGGGATCCTGGTCCGTACTACTATGAACTTAAATACAAGTAAGGGAGCCAGTTCTAGCTCCGCTCGAACTCGTAAGTAACCAATAGCGTAAGTAGCGTATCCTAATAATAGAATGCGCAGTCATCCTCATAATCCAGAACACGTACAACAATGAGACATCAGTCAGCAAGCCTAATCACGATCACGTACAACAGTGGGGATCGTCAGTCAGCATAACATGAGGCAACACGATCTGAAGTCCATGACGTATTACTACCAACGTGCCGAGTCATCACGAACACGTCAGAGTTCACAACCGGTCCGGACAGTCCGAGAGCGAAACGTAACATCACCCCCTTTTCAGCGTCAAGCCCCAGCTTGACCACGCATGATGGCGAGCGGGTTAGTGCCCACCTCTCGCAGAGCTCTGATGCACGCTATCTCCTCCGCGTCTTGTTCCGCCTTGGGCCCACGGTGCAGTGAGGCTCGGATGTTCTCTATGCGGTCCACCGCATGTGCTCGTCGGAGTCGGGCGACGCACCTGTTGCGCTCTATCTCTATGCGCTCCAACTTCATCTGCTCCGCCGCTACCCGGTGCTGTTGTCCCCGCCACCCCAGCGTCATGCAGCGATAGCGATGGATCTCGGCCATCAGGGTCGCGTCCTTCATGTGGAGGAGCGCCTGGTCGACCGAGTCGACTAGTCCCGCGTCGGAGAGCAGGAACGTGAGGTCGTCATCGGTGTAAGTGGGGGCAGAGGACTGTTCGTCGTAGTAGGGGACAGCGTGGACAGGCTTCCCGTACTGTTGGTTGCAGTTGGCCCTGAAGGCCAAGACGAAGGGGTCGGCGGTGAGGATGAGCTGAGTATACCAGGCCGGCCAAAGACGTTCCTGAGCGTCGCGAATCTGAAAGGGAATGTAATGGACTCCCCTGTTGAACTGGTACCCCCGGGGAGGGGGTGTCTCCGCACGACTCTCGGTCTCCTGCATAGATTCCTCTTCTGGATCGCGGCGAAGCGCGGATGAATACGACGTTGGTAGTGTGATAGCTTCCCCGGTGGGTCCGCAAAGCGGGGGGGTTTCCGAGTGTGTCGTGGTGAGATGGGTGGCGTAACGTAGATACTGATGCGCTTCGAGACGTTCGGCTGGGTCGTACGGGTCCCCATCTTCGTCGGGTCCCGATGGGGATGCTGACCTGCTGGGTACGTACCCCTGTTCGTCGCCCGCTGGAGTGGGCGCTCTGGTCGGGATGTAGTTGTCTCCGAGATGGCTGGGCTGGTTGCTCTCGGAATAAACAGTGGGGGTCGGCGAAGGAACTGGGGATGGCCCGGGGGAAGGAGGACAATCTCCTCGTTGGTGAAGGGCAAGGGTAGTCGACAGGGGTGACAATGGCATGGACTGTACTCAGTAAGGTGCGGATAGTCCTGTGTCGACGACATAGTGGAAGTTGATTGGAGACTGAGAGCGCATGAGTAATGGAGGTAAAGGAGGAAGGGGATGGAGACGTCTCTTGGAGTTTCCCTGCGTTTATATGCACTTCGCGGGCGGGGTTAGAATTTTTAAACTCCCTTATCGCGTCGTCAGCGAATACGTCATCCTTATCGACCCACTGGTTGTCCGAGTCTGGGAAGCCCTTCCATTTGACAAGGTACTGGAGCTTGCGACTTCTGCCGAATCGCCGAGAGTCTAGAATCTTCTCGACCTCGTATTCTTCTTCGCCACTAACCAAATCTGGTGGTGGGCGCTGATAGTTGGGTCCGTGCGTGGGTGTTTCGCGGTAGGGCGTCAGAAGGTCCACATGGAATACTGGGTGAATCTGCCACTGCGTGGGAAGTTCTAGGCGGTAGTTGACTGCGGACATCACCTGAGCTGTAACGCTACCACGGCGTTCAGCTCGACTTGAGCTCGTATGAAGGCGTTCACGACTTAGCTGGCAATTGACACGCACGCAGTGTCTCGATGATTCCGCAGAATACTACTAAGGCGGTCCAAAGTGCGCGTCCTAGTAGTACAAGGGCAACTCCGACTTGTTGTGTCGAAAGGGCCAGGGTCTTAGACTCGAAGGTCAAGACTTTATAACAGGGGCTTCCCCTTAGAGGTGAGAAGGCGTGAAAGCCCAAGTAGAAGAGAAGGTAGAGTGGTATTGAGAAGAAGACCAAGATGGCGTATCTTGGTCTTCGCGCCCACTATTTATACATATTTCAGAGGCAGCTTTAAAGCTCCTCTTGTAAGTAAGTAACGAGTAGCGTTAGTAGCTCGAACCCTACTATCGCTATCCTAGGAATGAGTCATAGTAACTATCACGTGCTACTACGACTCTTGCTGACTGATCGTAAGGTCCGTGACTAATTTCTACTTACTAACGTAGCCACAACCGTATAGTAAGAGTCCACTTCATAAGTCCGTATCGTATTGTAAGTCCATGAGGGCTTGACCGCGACATCACCCCCTTTTCAGCCGCGGCGCCCACGACGCCGGCGAAGGCGCGGTCCCGACATCCACCCCGCCTGCACCTCCTCGATCCTTTCTAGCGCGTTAGCCATCTCCAGGCGGAACTTACTGCGCGTCATCTCCCCCCGAATTCCTCCGAGTGCGGCGGCCAGTTGGTGGAGCCGTTGCTCCATCCTTTCGGCCTCGTACGCATAGGCGCGGTAGCGCTGCACCTCCGCTCGGATACTCACGTCGTGCAGCTCGCCGACGGCGCGGTCGAGGCGAGGGCGGTCGTGGTAGCCCCCGGCGAACAAGGCCATGTCTTCCTGAGGGTAGACCTCCTTCCCAGTGGCCTTGACCTGGGGCTCGGCGTAGAGGGGCTGCGAGTATACCTTCTCGCTGTCGGGGATAAGGCCGAGGACGAGGGGGTCGGCCCCCATGATGACCTGCACGTACGCCGCCTGGCGCGTCACCCCCTGCCCGTCGGTGATGGGGAAATGTACGTAATCCTCCCCGCGGTTGTACTTGTATCCGTGGGGAGGCGGGCCGAGCTCAGCGTGACGAAGACGGAAGAGAGGGAACGGCGGGGGTGCGTCGGCTCGCACGCCGCCGCGGTAAAGGGGGCGACCGTTGGTGTCGCACGTGTATGGAGTCTCGCGTGGGTCGTCAGTATCGGTGGCCGTGGAAATGAGGGGGTGCTCAGCTGGGTAATGATCCGCTAAGCTCCCCCGGACTTGTCCGAGGACTGTTTCCTCGCCTCTTCGCGCTCCTTCTTTGCCCGCATCCACTCGCGCCGCCTCCGTAGAGCCTCCCGACGCCTCTCCGCCGCTGCCCGTAGTTGCCTCCGCTTCCAATCCTCCGCCATTTCCCTCCACTTCTGTTCCTTCCACCGCTCCCACTCGACCGTCGGCTGTGTCTTGGGCCTCTTCCTCGGTTCGATACTCGACTCGTACTGGGACAGGTCGAGATGGGGGACGCTCAAGCTCTGGGAGAGCTTGACGAAGCCGATCGACTTCGGCCGTCGTGAAGGGGACCTCGTTGATGCGTTGTCCGTCCTGGGAGAGGATCCACCAGGTTGCGGGGTTGTTGGTGTCGTCGTTGTAGGAGGCGGGGATAGTCGACTGGAGGGCCTCGACGACCTCTTGGTAGGTGAGGGGTCCCACGTTTTGGGCAACGCGAGCGATGGCATCGGCGGAAGAGGGAACAGACATTGTTGTGAGTATGGAAGAGATGAGGAGGCCAGTGTTGCGATAGTGAAGAGGGGATAGGGACGATTCTTTCGTTTGCCCTGTTCTTAAGCTACTCGCGGGTCGGAGACTCAATGATTGATACTCAGCTATTGCCTCGTCCGCAAATACGTCATCCTTATCGACCCACTGATTTTCCGAGTCGGGGTATCCCTTCCATTTGATTAGGTATTGCAAGCGCCTTTTCCTGCCGAAGTGCCGATGGTCCAGAACCTTCTCGACTTCGTATTCTTCTTCTCCTTCCACTAGTTCCGGTGGTGGCCTTTGGAAATTCGGCCCGTGTACGAGCGTTTCACGATAGGGCGTGAGAAGATCGATGTGAAACACGGGGTGTATGCTCCACTGTGTGGGAAGTTCCAGCTGATAGTTCACCGGTGACAGGACCCGTGTGATCTTAAAGGGGCCGTGCCGTCTTGCTGCTAATTTCGGCGTTGGTTGATTGGTTCGAAGGTGTCGCCCTTCTAACCATACATGGTCTCCGACTCGGAATTTGGGCGTGTCTCGGTGTTTGACCCACATAGATTGCGCCTTTCTGATAAGATCCTGGGCTTCTCTCCGTGCTTCTCGGAACTGTTCTATCCTCGTGGTGACCTGTGGAATAGGGGATGGCTTATCGAGCCAATCAGTGCGTGGGTCGTATCCCATAAGGAGTGAGAACGGAGACTTCCTTGTTGCCTCGTGGGGCCAATTGTTATGCGCGAACTCCGCTATTGGTAGAAGGGCCGCCCAGTTATCTTGACGCTCGTTTGCCCAAAAGCGTAGATACTGTTCCAACCACTGATTGGTGCGTTCCGATTGTCCGTCGGTTCTGGGGTGGTACGCGGTGGAGATGTTCTGTTGAATCCCCAAGATTTGACATAGTTCCCGCGTGAATTTGGAGGCGAATCGGGGGTCCCGGTCGCTGATGATCTTCGATGGCAACCCAAACCGCTTAAAGATGTGGGTAGCGTAGAGTCCAGCTGTCTCTTCTGCTGTGATTTCCTCGTTGCAGGGGATGAATACGGAGGCCTTGCTGCAGTCGTGATCTGTCACGGTTAGGATGGAGTCGTACCCTTGGGATGTCGGGAGTTTGGTGATAAAGTCGAGGGCGATGGTTTCAAATGGTAGGGCGTCCTCCTTGGGTGTGATGGGTACGAGTGGGGCTTTTGTGGGGCGTGTGTTGACCTTGTGACGCTGGCATTCGGCACATCCTTGTACGAAGTTGCGGACATCGAGTTTCAGCTCCGGCCACCAGTACCTTCTTTCCACTAGCCTCGTGGTTCGTGCAATTCCAGGGTGTCCGTGTACCGGAGGGTCATGGTGGGCGGCAATGAGTTCTCGTTTCTCGTTCAGAGATCCTGTGATGACGTACTTCCCTTGTCGGTACCATGCCCCGTTGACAAACTTCAGTTGTTGGGGATCTACCCAGTATCGTAGGACAATCTCCGTTTGTGGTGGATCCTGTGTCGCTTGTACTGTCGTTGTTTGTGCAAACACATCTTCCGGTAATACGACTACATCCTCGTTATCTCGCTCTCCCTGGTCATAGTCGGGTCGTCTGGACAGGGCATCTGCATGGCCATTCTTTTTTCCTGGGATGTGGTGAATCTCAAAGTTGTATTCCATGAGTTCCAATACTTCCCTGGCGACCCTTCGGCTGATCTTCTGCGGTAATTTCCAGTACTGGAGGTTCATGTGGTCGGAGTAGATTTTGATCTTGTGAGGCGATCCGGCTAGTAGGGGTCTCCAATGTCGTAGCGCTTTGACTATCGCCAGCAGTTCTAGGTCGTATATGTCGTAGTTTCGTTCCGCTTCGTTGAGTGTTGCCGAGTAGTAGCCGATTGGGTGCCGTTTGCCGTCTTCCTTCTTCTGTAGTAGTACTGCGCCGGTCGCGAATCCTGATGCATCTACTTCAAGTTCGAATGGGTCATCTAGCTTCGGGTGTGCAAGTACTGGTTCCTCCGTGACTAGAGCTTTGAGTTTTCGGAATGCCTTGTCTTCTTCATCCGTCCATCTCCACTCGGTGTCCTTTCTCGTGAGTTTGTTGAGTGGTTTGGCGTGTGTAGCGAAGCCGCGAATGAAGAGTCGGTAAAAATTGCAGAAGCCCAGGAATGAGCGGACGTCACGGACCTTGGTAGGTGTGGGCCAGTCCTTGATACCGGAAATTTTTACCGGGTCCATGCGTGTTACCCCCTTTTCAAGGATTACCCCCAGGTAATCCATTCGCGGCTTATTGAAGAGGCACTTCTCGAGCTTGAAGTAGAGGTCGTGTTCCATAGCTACCTGCAGTACGTCGCGGACTGCTTCTTCATGTTCTTTCTGCCCTGCGGGATCCCTAGTTGCAATACCGATGTCGTCCATGTAGACGCGTATAATCGTTCCCTTCGCTTCGTGCTTCGCGATGGTGTCTCGGTATATCGTGTTCATCATTGTTTGGAAGGTCGCCGGAGAGTTGGTAAGTCCGAAGTACATGACCGTTGGTTCGAAGAGTCCGTACCGTGTTTTGAATGCTGCCTTATGCTCGTCTCCCTCTTTGATGCGCACATTGTTGTATCCCCACCTGACGTCTAGTTTGGTGTACGTGTGTGCTTGACTGAGGTCCGTGATGAGATCCGAGATGAGAGGTAGGGGGTATTGGTTACGGATGGTGACGGCGTTGATCCTCCTGTAGTCTTGTACTGGTCGCAGTTTCCCGTCCTTCTTTTTAATGAAGAAGAAGGACGAGGCGTACGGAGACTTGGACGGGCGAATGTATCCCTTCTTTAGTTGTTCGTCTAGGAATTCCTTGAGTTTGCCGTCTTCTTCCTGCGTCATGGGGTAGACTTTGCAGTCGATTGCCGGCGGGGTACCTTCCTTGAACTCAATTGCGTGATCCCATGGTCGAGATGGGGGGAACCGATTGGACGCCTCTTCGCTGAAAATCTTCGCGAACTGTTGGTAAGCCGTCGGTAGTTCTACTTTGTCATGGAACTGCTTAGCTTCGATAGCCAACTCCGTGGCTGTGGTTCGTAAGTGGCTTTCTTCTTCCAGTTCTGCCACCGCTTCCCTTTTCTCTTCCTCGGATAGGATACTTCCGATAACGTGGTCTTCCTTGTTGGGGTTGATTGATCGGATAACGACAGGGAGCATCTTTTCGTGTATAGTAGCGTATCTCCAGTTTATCGTAGGTTTGTAGGTTGCCAGCCAAGGATAACCGAGTACGAGGTCTTCATTTCCTAGGTCCGTGACCAGGAAGCGCATCTTTTGTCGTCGTTGGTTAGTTTGTACGTCCAGGTCGATGAAGTGGGTGATACTGCCCGCTTTATTTTCCGTGTTATCGATGTTCCATATTTTCCTGGGATGCTCTAGCTGCTGTAGTCCCAGACCCATCCTTTTTGCGAAAGAGGGTCGTATGAAGTTGTCCGTGGCTCCGGAGTCCACTAAAGTTCTGATGTCGGCCATTGCGTAATTCGTACGAATCGAGACTGGAATTCTAAGAGACCGATAGCGAGTCATGATTACAGAATTACAATTAACCGCCCTCACCCAGGCCGATGGGTTCAGGCGTTCTGAAAACCCTCCTTCCCCCACATTTCTTGGAGGATGAGGTCTTTTACATCGTCCGATTCTCCGGCTACTCCTGCTAGCCAGTCTTTGGCCCTTTGTTGCGGTGGTGCGGAGCTTGCTACTCTGACTTGCGCGGGGGGTTCTTCTTGCGTGTAGTAGTCCGTGTCTGCCATTCGACTGGTGGTTGCTCGACGGCGTGGCTGCTGGCAATTGCGTGAGAAGTGTCCGGTCTGGTTACAGTTGTAGCAGACGACTGTCCTCATATCTCGAGGTGGCGGGCCTCCGCCTCTTCCGTACCCCCCTCGTTGCGGTCTCGGGATGAAGGGTCTGTTTGCGTCCCCTACTTCGGCTACTCTTGCGCGCGTTCTGTCTGCGGACGTATCCATCGCATTTGGGTCGAATCTGGGAGGTGGTGGTCCTCGTGGTGGACCCCAGTTGGGAGGTTGCGGTCTCCAGCGGGGTTGTGCCGATGATGGTGGCGTCTTGGTTTTAAAATTGTCGAGGCATGCCTTCATGTGTATGTACTGCTTCTGTCTTCGTAGTGCGCACCTCTTCCAGTCTTCGAACGTATGCGGCTCGTCTAGTTCGTATACCTTCATGAACAGGGCTCGTGGTAGCCCCGCGGTGAACCGATCGATAGTTTGTCGGTCGTTTAGATTGTAGTGAGCCTTTCTGGCGAGTTGCTCGAATTTTACCACGTACGCGTCAATATCTTCCCCCACCATCTTGATTCCTTTTTGTAACTCCGCTTGGGCCTGTTCCTCTTCGAGGATGTTTGAGAATCGTTTGGCGAATTCTGCCGCTACGTGGTTCCACAGGGTCTGGGAGTATTGGCTCACCCCTCGTCTTACTTCTCGATTTAGCCATTCCAGGATGGACAGTGTCCATTCGCTGACATTGACTCCCTTGACGTATCCCAGAAAGAGAAGGGATCGTCGATATTCGTTTTGCATGATCAGGGCGTCCAGATTCATGCCCCAGTATACGTGCCATTGCGTAAGGAAGGCTTCGTATTTAGTGCGGTCTCCGTCAAAAACTGTTGGGGGTTCACCTGACAGTCTGTCTGATCCATGTCCTCCACCCGGAGGTCCTCCCATTGGTGCTCCTCCTACTGGTGGTCCTCCCCCGCCTGGTGGTCGTCCGCCTCCCGGGAATCCTCCTCCCGTCGGCCCTTGTCCTGGGAGTCCTCCGGGAAGTCCTCCTGGCGGAGGTGGGGGTCCTTCTGGTGGATCCGGATGATCCGGTCCTATTGCTCGAAAGAGGGCCGCGTCGTCTGCGGTCATTCGGTGTCCGGTGTTCGGATTGATGGGGTTGAGGATGGCTTCTGCCTCTTCCCTTATGCGTTGTACTTCTTCCATGGCTTGTGTTTCGGTTACTGTGGCCATGGGGCTTCGGATATGAATTTCTTCTGGAACTGTGATATGCAGGGACTCAGCTATGTGAGCTAGTAAGCTCGAATCGTCTCCTGTCCCTGGTCGTACTTCGCTTTCTGTTGCGGTGTGTTCTTCTACGTGTTCCTCGTGGCTCGATTCCGATGGGGCTTGCGCTCTGGGTTGTTCCCTTTCGTTTTCTTCGTCGCTGCTGCTGCTGTCTCCATCTAGTGATCCCCAGTTGTCTCCGTGGAGTTCTCTTGAGTCAATGTCGCAGCGGTAGTTTCTTCCTGCTGGTCTGACGACGTCCCACTGATTGTCTATCGGATTCCACGTAACTTCTGTCCAACAAAAGTTGGAGTAATTGAACTCAACTGGGCGATATCTGATCGCTTCCCCTGGGAAGTCTACGAAATACCCGGTGTCTCCTCGGTATTCTCTCCACCTAGCTGCACCTAGGAACCGTCGTGGTACTGATCGTTCTCCTCTTGTTTCAAGGCTGTAGGGTCGGAAATTTCTCCACTGGTCTCTTGTTGTGAACGCCACGATTGGCTATCTTGGTCTTAATGTAACGCTACCACGGCGTTCAGCTCGACTTGAGCTCGTATGAAGGCGTTCACGACTTAGCTGGCAATTGACACGCGCGCAGTGTCTCGATGATTCCGCAGAATACTACTAAGGCAGTCCAAAGTGCGCGTCCTAGTAGTACAAGGGCAACTCCGACTTGTTGTGTCGAAAGGGCCAGGGTCTTAGACTCGAAGGTCAAGACTTTATAACAGGGGCTTCCCCTTAGAGGTGAGAAGGCGTGAAAGCCCAAGTAGAAGAGAAGGTAGAGTGGTATTGAGAAGAAGACCAAGATGGCGTATCTTGGTCTTCGCGCCCACTATTTATACATATTTCAGAGGCAGCTTTAAAGCTCCTCTTGTAAGTAAGTAACGAGTAGCGTTAGTAGCTCGAACCCTACTATCGCTATCCTAGGAATGAGTCATAGTAACTATCACGTGCTACTACGACTCTTGCTGACTGATCGTAAGGTCCGTGACTAATTTCTACTTACTAACGTAGCCACAACCGTATAGTAAGAGTCCACTTCATAAGTCCGTATCGTATTGTAAGTCCATGAGGGCTTGACCGCGACATGAGCAACCTTAAAGGGGCTGTGGCGTCGCGCCGCTAGTTTCGCCGTAGGTTGATGCGTACGTAGGTGGCGTCCTTCTAGCCACACTTGATCCCCAATTTGGAACTTGGGCGTATCTTTCGCTTTGATCCACCCCTGCTGCGCTTTGATCATCAGTGACTGCGCGCGCTGTCGGAGTTCTTTGAACTGTTTGACCCTGAGCGCCACTTGAGGGATGGGGGAGGGTCTGTCGGTCCAATCGGCGCGAGGGTTGTATCCCATGAGGAGCTGGAACGGGGATTCTTTAGTGGTTTCGCTCGGCCAGTTGTTATGGGTGAACTCAGCCATGGGGAGATAGTGGATCCAGTCATCTTGTCGCTCGTTAACCCAAAATCGTAGGTATTGTTCTAACCATTGATTCATGCGTTCCGATTGCCCATCGGTTCGTGGATGATAGGCCGTAGAGATGTTCTGTTCAATGCCCAGGACTTTGCACAGTTCGCGTGTGAATTTTGATGCGAATCGGGGGTCTCTGTCGCTGATGATCTTTTCGGGTAGGCCGAATCTGGGGAACACATGTTTGACGTAGAGGGCTGCCGTTTCTTCTGCCGATATCTCTTCTTGGCATGGGATGAATAAAGACATTTTCATGCAGTCATGATCCGTTATCGTAAGGATCGTGTTACAGCCCTGTGCTTCTGGGAGTTTAGTGATGAAATCAAGGGCAATAGTCTCAAACGGCATAGCTTTGGGTTTCGGGAATATTGGGCGTAACGGAGCTTTGATGGCCCTGGTGTTGACCTTGATTCTTTGGCAGTCGGCACAACCTTTGACGTAGTCCGTAACTTCATTTCTAAGACCCAGCCACCAGTAATATCGCTCTATGAGTTTGATGGTTCGGCTGATACCCGGGTGGCCGTATACCGGAGGGTCATGATGGTTTTTGATGAGTTCCCGTTTCTCTAGGAGTTCTCCCGTGACCACCCGGCGTCCGTCTTTGTACCAGGTGCCTTCGATCTTCTTTAGTCCATGTGGGTCTGTCCACGAGCGGAGTTTGTCTTCGTCTTGGGCGTACACCAGATTGGTCTTTTCCATTTCTTGTACCGAAATAGTGGCGTCGATGCGAAGGGGGTCTTCCGTTGTGTCTATTGCTGCGGCCCTGACGAAGATTTCGTTGGGTAGTACCGTGACTTGGTCGTTGTCTCCTTCTCCTTGGTCGTAGTCTGGGCGTCTAGATAGGGCATCGGCTCGTCCGTTTGCCGTTCCCTTAATATGGTGAATCTCGATGTTGTATTCTGAAAGTTCTAGTACTTCCCTGGCTACTTGGCGGCTTATCTTTTGTGGTGAGCGCCAATATTGGAGGTTCATGTGATCCGAGAATACTTTGATCTTGTGTGGAGATCCCGCTAGGTAGTGGCGCCAGTTTCGCAGTGCTTTGACTATAGCCAAGAGTTCCAGGTCGTAGATATCGTAGTTCCTTTCTGCTGCACTGAGAGTGTTGGAGTAGTACGCGATGGGATGTCTTTTGCCGTCTTCTTTGCATTGGAGCAGTACCGCTCCTATTGCGAATCCCGAGGCGTCCACTTCTAGTTCGAATTGGTCTTTCAGGTTGGCGTGTGCGAGTACTGGTTCTTCCGTGACGAGTTTCTTGATTTTGTTGAATGCCTCCTGCTCTGTAGCTGTCCATATCCATTTGGTGTCTTTGCGCGTGAGTTTGTTGAGGGGACGTGCGTGTGTGGCGAAATTTCGAATGAAAGCGCGGTAAAAGTTACAGAAACCTAGGAAGGATCGCACCTGTTTGACGTTTTTGGGGGTTGGCCAGTCTTTGATGCCGGAAATTTTGAAGGGGTCCATGCGTGTCACCCCCTTTTCAATGATTACCCCCAGGTAATCGATGCTAGGGGCATGGAAGATGCATTTCTCCGGTTTGAGGAATAGGTCGTTTTCTTCTAACAGGTCCAAAATGTCGTGTACCGCATCGATGTGTGCTTGTTCCGTGGATCGGGTGGCTATGCCTATGTCATCCATATATACCCTGATGATCGTACCTTTGGTCTCGTGGTATGCGATGAGATCTTTGCAGATCTCGTTCATCATGGTTTGAAACGTTGCCGGTGAGTTGGTTAGCCCAAAGAACATTACTGTTGGTTCGAAGAGTCCGTATTTCGTTTTGAACGCTGCTTTTTCCTGATCGCCTTCTTTGATTCTTATATTGTTATACCCCCAGCGGATATCCAGCTTGGTGAATATGAATGCTCCGCTTAGGTCGGCGATAAGCTCCGGGATAAGTGGGAGAGGATATTGGTTGCGTATTGTCCAGTTGTTGATGTTCCGATAGTCCTGTACAGGCCGTAGCTTTCCGTCCTTCTTTTTGATGAAGAAGAATGATGATGCGTACAGGGATTTAGAGGGTCTGATGTATCCTTTGGCCAGTTGTTCGTCGATCCATTCCTTGAGTGCTTTGTCTTCCGTTTGACTCATCGGGTAGACTTTACAGTCGATTGTGTCCGGTGCGTTTGGTTTGAAGTCGATGGTGTGATCCCAGGGTTTTGAAAGAGGGAAGCGGTTGGATTCTTCTTCGCTGAAGATCTTGACGTGTCGCTGGTACTCTTCTGGGACTGCCTTCTTCTCCGTGTATTGTTTGGCTTCTATAGCCATTTCCGTCGACATGGTGGCTCGTAGGTGGGTATCTTCAAGGTCGCATTCCTTTCGTAGTTGTTCCTCGATTTTTTGTTTGTTCGGAAGTAGCAACTTCTCAAGTACGAGTCGGGCGATGACCGGATCTATCCGCGGTTTTGTGGGATTTATGGTACGCAGGACTACTGGGTACTCAGCTTCGTTCAGAGTGGCCGTGGCCCACTGGATATTGGGTTGAAACGTGGCCAGCCAGGGATATCCCAATATTATGTCTTCTCCTCCGACGTCGGTTACAAGGAATCTCATTTCCTTTTTGATACCTTTTGTTTGTACTTCGAGATCCACGCAATGGGTGATTTTGCCCCCTTTGTTATGCGTGCCGTCAATGTTCCAGATCTTTCGATGACGGTCTAGTTCTTTGAGGCCTAGCCTCATTCTTCTGACGAATTCCGGATGTATGAAATTGTTGGTGGCTCCGGAGTCCACTAGTGCTCGTTTGTCGGCCATGGCATAACTTGCGCACAATGAAACTGGAACATGCATAGATTGATAGCGCGTTATGAACACAGAATTACACCGTAATGCCCTCACCCAGGCCGTCGGGTTCAGGCGCTTTGAAAATCCTCTCGCCCCAATAGGTCCCGAACTACCAAGTCTCTGGCTTCATCGTCCAAGTTTCGGACTCCGTTTATCCAGCTGGTCGCCCGTTCTTGCGGCGTATCAGTGGTGGCGCGGGCGCCGCGGCTGCTGCCATTGTCTTCTTCGAATTGGATCAGGGGTTCTTCTTGAACACTTTGGACTTCTTCGATGAACGCCCCTCTTCCCTGTCGGGGTTGCCAGTTCGTGTTAGGGCGTGGCTTGCGGGGCTGGCGGCAGTCACGTTGGAAGTGGCCCATTCTGCCGCAATTGAAGCATTTGACGTTGCTTGCATCAATAATTCCTTTGTTTGGACGTCCCCCTTGCGGGGTGTAGGGCGGTCGAGTGTAGTCGACTTCTTCTGATCCCGCGAGTCTGGCGCGGACTCTTCCTGGGGTTGTGTCCATAGCGTCCGGATGATTCCGGAATGATTGCCATCCTTGGCGTGGCTGCTGAGGGCGATTTGGAGCGTTGAAGGTTCTAAGAGAGGTATTGCCCGGCTTACCGGGTCCCAGGGGTTTACGTCCCCCCAAACGTGTCTGCAAATGCATCCACTTGCGCTGTTGCTCGAGCGCGGCTGTCTTCCACTGAGCGTAGGTGTTTGGGCTATGGAAGTTGTACGCGTTTTTGTAAAGCTCCACCGGGAGTCCGCTGGTGAATTTGTCGAGTGTCACGGACGCGTTCATTTTCGCCTTTTGTGGATCACGTGACCTGCCATCACGTTCTCTAGTTAGTCACGTGAAATATCGTGCACTTCAGCCACGTGACCCTGGGAAAGTATACCTATATACAACGCATCCCTTTACGGTCACATTCTATATACGGACAAACTCTCTGATTGGTAGATAAGGATAGAACCTTCTAGTACGCTCTAGATTACGCTTGATAGGCATGTATTACACGCTGTATTAAGTTTTACTCAGCGACACGTCATCAGTAGTCAGCCTTAATGACAGTGCATCAGTCAGCACTAAAGATAAGGCTATTAATAGACACGACGCGTCAGCTCTTTAGTCATAGTCGATTACTTTACACTTAGTAACAGTGTTCAAGCTCCGACTTAATCTCAGCCACAGTAGATACTTAAGCTTGCCTGTAGCGTCCTGAGTGGAACCAACTTGTCCTCTTGGTTCTCCACTCAGGTGCGCATTCCTTTGTACCTCCTTACATCTGCCTATCTAACTTGTCCTCTTGGTTCTCCACTCAGCTTACCACCGTGTGACACCGTGTGCTTGCATCTTGAATAAAGGTGCTATTAGTGCATACACGCTCCACGTTGACCGTAAGTCCGGCGCGTGATTTATCTCCACGTCAAGTTGAGTCTTCGCCCTTGGCAGTTCAACTCCATTCACTTGGCTTGGCGTAGCGAGAAGTCATACCGCTACATTAGGACAAGTTCTTTCCACACTCCTGAGTCATCTTCGCTCACCAGTCGTGTGTTTCTCCTTTAGGTGGTAGACATCCACCAGTCCTTTGTGTATTCTACCTCATTTTCTGCCTGGGGAAGTCCGTAAGCAGAATCCGTGCGAGCCGGCCAGGCCTCGCCTGCGACAGCTGTACGCGTACCAACCAGAAGAACTTGAGAGCGCTTCGGCGTGAGAGGCAGCCAACAGGTCGAGAAGACTGAGGCAGACAGCCTTGTAGTTCCACACATATCATCACCCCATTCCTGAGTGTTCGGTTATCGCCGCAGCCTCGTGCAGTGTGAAACATCACTGTGTATCGGTCTAGCTTGATCCGACTCTCCCTTCATCTTCGACTTAGCGTTTCGCGGTCGTCGTATCCTGACGTCTCTTAAACCACCTTCCATTTTCATCCTGCCTCGCTTCTTCACAAACACCCGTGCCCGCCTACGACGTCTCTTTAGGAGGAGACAAGCCCTCACACCACCACCTCAGTTGTCCCCAGAAGCCTCTGCCTCGGCATCGCTTCAAGTCCTTGAGGAGCCGCGCACACGCCCCTCATCTCCTACACACTCCGCACTCTCCTCCTCCCCAACCGTCGGGCACCTCTCTGCGGCATCATCCGCAACCCTAGTTAACGACCAGTGGTACAAAGGCTTCCAAGTAGAAGGACCTCCCCGTACCACAGCCGAATCTATCGTCCAAGCTCTCTATTTCTTCCCTGGTGTGCGACAAGTGTTGGAAGACGAGTTTCCCGCAAACGAACCAATCCCGGGAACTGAATTCACAGTCGCAGACCTCATCCTCTTCGCCGAGGAAATAGTCCCCGTACTCTCTCGCCCCCCGTCCCCGATCCACGAAGACCGTGGCTCCGAAAGGCAAAGCCAAAGCTCGTCTAGCTCAGGCTCAGTATCCTCGAGAAGTTCACTCGAAATTCGCCCTCCCTCCCCTCTCTAAGCAAGAGAAGGAATACACCGGGCGGATACAAGACTGGGACGATCTACATCCTGACGAGCAACTAGCGCTCTTACAGGACTTCAGAGAGGCCCAGTACCAAGCGGACAAAAAGAAAAGAGAAGAAGAGCTAGAAAGAATGTCGGCATCCTCATCCTCATCATCACACACAGTCCAGCCGGATCCCGCTCCGGCCCCCGCACCAACAGTACCACCTCCCCCGCCCACCATCCAAGATTGCATAAATCTTATCAACCAACTCGGTCTGGCTATGGGCCACCTCGCTCAACAGGTCTCTGACCTAACACAGCAAGTGGCCGCCACCCAGGCTAAGCCCAAGAAGGTCGGAGGCAAGGATATAGTGGCCCACCCCAAGGCATGGGACGGAAAGGGCAACTCCACAGACGCCCGCCACTTCCTTGCCGCCTTCCATAACTGGGCTTCCTCACAAGGAGACGCTCTCAACACGTGGGAGCCGATCCTCCAATCTTGGATGCCGATAGAGGAAAGGTGGATCGCAGCTGCCTTGAACTTGATGGAAGGAGAGGCCAAGACCTGGGCCCTCCCCTATCTCGAGGCAGCCAATCAAGGCTCATTCCCCTTCATGGGGATATATGATAATTTCGTAAAAGAATTCAACCGCCGCTTCTCCCCGATGGACGTACGCGACATCGCAAGGGAGGAGCTCAAAAAGACAAGACAAGGGAAGAAGTCCGTTGCCGAATACATGTCAATATTCGAGCAATATAGCGGACAGACTGGATGGTCGAAAGCCGACCTCCGCGACCGCTTCTACACCAGCCTCAATGACGAGATTAAGGACATTCTCGCCACGACCGAGAGGAAGCAAGACACTTTTGACGACCTCAAGGCTACGGCCACCCTCATCAATCAACGCCTCCGCCAGCGCCGTGCGGAAAAGTCTGGAAAGACTAACCCGCCCGCGTCTCACGACCCGGATGCCATGCAAGTTGACGCCACGCGCCAACAAAGCCAGCAAGGCAACAAAGGGAAGGACGAGTTCTTTAAGAACCAAGCGGAGTACCGAAAGTGGATGCAGGGGAAGTGTTACAGTTGCGGGTCGAAAGACCACACAAAAAAGGATGGAAATCACGAGCGGGACGTCTGCAACTGGTGCCAGAAAGCTGGCCACCGTGCACCCTGTCTGCATGATCAAAAAGCTGGGGAAAACCAGCCAAAGCCAAGGCTGCGGCTACGACGGAATCCTCAGCCCCTCCATCCTCATCCAACTCATCCAGTACGGTGGCAGCAGCCACCTCTTCCACTACCTCTCAGCCAAAGACGTCCCAGGCAGACGTGGCAAAATTGATGGAGATGGTGAAAAAGCAGCAAGAGACCATTGAAGCTCTCAAGGCGGCTTTTTAGATAAGGGGTCGCGTAGTAGCTGCGACCGACCCCTCAAATACAGACTTTGACTCGGCTTCCATGTTCTTGTAGTATCTGTCTCAGGACTCGCCTCGTTTCGGACTCAAATTCTGTAATTCCTACGTACTCAGTGAATGCCTGTAAGTTAGATAGTAGTAGTGCCTCAGTTTCGTCGTCTTCTGTTCCCACATCTACATCTGCCTCCGAGATGAACTTTATTTCCAGTTCCTACTCTAAAATAGCTCCTCAACCAGTCCCAAGGACATCGGTTTTGAGTGTAGCCATGCCGCAAGTGATGAATTCTGATGCAGCACTTTCTTCTTCATTTATTATTCCCGAAACAAAAGATAAAAAATCACATTTTCATATTAGTGTCTATTTATCCGGACGTCATCGTACTGTAAAAGTAGCAGCAATGGTAGACTCTGGAGCAACTTCGTTGTTCCTAGACAAAAAGTACGCTGACTGCCATAAGATGTTGCAGATCCCTCTTGAGAGTCCAATCCTCCTCTATAACATAGACGGGACTCTCAACGAAGCCGGCAGTATCACCCATAAAGTTCGACTAAAACTCAAAGTCGGCCCAACCGAGGAAAAATATGACTTTTACGTCACCTCGCTCGGACCAGAGAACGTCATCTTGGG
>JAKELG010000471.1:0-27377 GCA_021527035.1 Lactarius vividus | reverse complement strand
AGGTGGAGAGAATACAGAGGAGACACCGGCTACTTTGTAGACTTCCCAGGAGAAGCAATCAGATACCGCCCAGTTGAGTTCAACTATTCCAACTTCTGCTGGACAGAGATTACGTGGAACCCAGTGGACAATCGGTGGGACGTCGTCAGACCAACAGGAAGGCACTACCGTTGCGACATCGACTCAAGAGAACTCCACGGAGACGATTGGGGATCGCTCGACGGAGATAGCGACCGCGAAAGCGAAAACGAAGAAGAACAGCCAAGAGGACAAGCACCCTCGGAATCAAGCCACGAAGAACCGATAGAAGAACACACCGCAACCAAAAGCGAAGCATGACCAGGAACCGGAGACGACTCAAGCCTACTGGCCCATATAGCTGAGTCACTACATATCACAGTCCCAGAAGAGATTCATATCCGAAGCCCCATGGCCACAGTAACCGAAACACAAGCTATGGAGAAGTACAACGCATCAGAGAGGAGGCCGAGGCCATCCTCAATCCAATCAACCCGAACACCGGACATAGAATGACGGCCGACGACGCAGCACTCTTCAGAGCAATAGGACCAGACCATCCTGACCCACCAGAAGGACCACCACCACCACCAGGAGGACTCCCCAGGGGATTCCCAGGACAAGGACCGACAGGAGGAGGATTCCCCGGAGGAGGACGACCACCTGGAGGGGGAGGACCACCTGGAGGAGGACCACCGGGGGGAGGACCTCCAATAGGAGGAGGACACGGATCAGACAGACTCTCAGGTGAACCCCCGACTGTCTTCGATGGGGACCGCACTAAATACGAGGCATTCCTCACGCAATGGCACGTCTACTGGGGAATGAATCTCGACGCCCCCATTATGCAAAACAAATACCGACGATCCCTCCTCTTCCTGGGGTATGTCAAAGGGATCAACGTCAGCGAATGGACGCTATCTATTCTTGAATGGCTCAACTGAGAAGTGCGACGAGGAACAAGCCAGTACTCCCAGACACTATGGAACCACGTCGCAACAGAATTTGCCAAGCGATTCTCAAACATACTCGAAGAAGAGCAAGCACAGGCGGAACTGCAAAAGGGAATTAAAATGACAGGAGAGGACATTGACGCGTACGTGGTGAAATTTGAGCAACTAGCAAGAAAAGCTCACTACAATCTAAATGATCGCCAAACCATCGACCGATTTACGGCGGGACTACCCCGAGCACTATTCATGAAGGTATACGAACTCGACGAACCTCATACCTTCGAAGACTGGAAACGATGTGCCCTGCGACGACAAAAGCAGTACATCCACATGAAGGCGCGCCTCGACAATTTCAAGACCAAAGCACCTCCTTCATCAGCTCAACCACGATGGAGACCACAACCTCCTAACTGGGGACCACCAAGGGGGCCACCACCGCCCAGGTATGATCCAAATGCAATGGATACGTCCGCCGATTGAACACGCGCACGAGTGGCGGAGGTCGGAGACCCGAATCGTCCCTTCATCCCAAGGCCACAAAGAGGAGGATACGGAAGGGGAGGAGGAACCCCACTTCCGAGACATGAGGACAGTCGTCTGCTATAACTGCAATCAGACGGGACACTTCTCACGAAACTGCCAACAGCCGCGCCGCCGAGCAACCACTAGTCGAATGGCAGATACCGACTATTACACTCAAGAAGAACCACCTGCGCAGGCCAGAGCCGCAAATTCGGTGCCACCTCAACAAGAGGCTAAAGATTGGCTGGCAGGAGTAGCGGGAGAATCGGACGACGTAAAAGACCTCATCCTCCAAGAAATGTGGGGGAAGGAGGGTTTTCAGAATGCCTGAACCCATCAGGCCTGGGTGAGGGCAGTTAACTGTAATTCTGTAATCATGACTCGCTATCGATCTCTTAGAATTCCAGTCTCGATTCGCACGAATTACGCAATGGCCGACATCAGAACCTTAGTGGACTCTGGAGCAACAGACAACTTCATACGCCCCTCGTTCGCAAAAAGAATGGGTCTAGGACTCCAAGTACTGGACCACCCTCGGAAAATATGGAACATCGATAATACGGAAAACAAAGCGGGAGTATCACCCACTTTCATCGATTTAGAAGTGCAGACTAACCAACTGACGGCAAAAAATGCGCTTCCTAGTCACAGACTTAGGGAACGAAGATCTAGTACTTGGATATCCCTGGCTAGCAACATACGAACCTACAATCAACTGGAGATACGCCACCATACACGAAAAGATGCTCCCAGTCGTCATACGATCCATCAACCCTAAGCAAGAAGATCACGTCATAGGAAACATCATCACAGAGGAAGAGAAAGAAGACGCAGTAGCAGAACTGGAAGAGGAAAGCCATCTACGTACTACCGCCACGGAGCTGGCCATCGAAGCTAAGCAGTTCCGTGATGAAGTAGAACTCCCCTCGACTTACCAACGATTCGCAAAGATCTTCAGTGAAGAGGCGTCCAACCGATTTCCCCCTTCCAGACCATGGGACCACACTATCGAATTCAAAGAAGGTACCCCTGCCAGCAATCGACTGCAAGGTCTACCCTATGACAGCAAGAAGAAGACGGCAAACTCAAGGAATTTCTGGACGAACAGCTGAAAGAAGGGGTACATCCGCCCATCCAAGTCTCCCTACGCATCCTCCTTCTTCTTCATCAAGAAGAAGGATGGGAAACTACGACCGGTACAAGACTACAGAAAGATCAACGCCGTCACTATTCGCAACCAATACCCCCTACCCCTCATCTCGGACCTCATCGGAGACCTCAGTCAGGCACATACCTACACAAAATTGGACATTAGATGGGGGTATAACAACGTGCGTATCAAGGAAGGGGACGAACACAAAGCAGCTTTCAAAACACGGTACGGACTCTTCGAGCCCACAGTCATGTATTTCGGACTTACCAATTCCCCGGCGACCTTCCAAACGATGATGAACACGATCTACCGAGACACCATTATGAAGCACGAAGCCAAGGGAACGATCATACGAGTCTACATGGACGACATCAGCATCGCAACTAGGAATCCAGCGGGGCAAAAAGAACACGAAGAAGCAGTCTGCGACGTTCTACAAGTAGCCTTAGAGCACGACCTCTACTTCAAACTCGAAAAGTGCCTCTTCAACAAGCCGCGAATGGATTACCTGGGGGTAATCCTTGAAAAGGGGGTGACACGCATGGACCCGGTAAAAATCTCTGGCATCAAAGACTGGCCAACACCTACGAAGGTTCGTGACGTCCGGTCATTCCTAGGCTTCTGCAATTTTTACCGACTCTTCATTCGCGGCTTCGCCACCCACGCAAAACCACTCAACAAACTTACGCGTAAGGACACGGAGTGGAGATGGACAGACGAAGAAGACAGGGCGTTCCAGAAACTCAAGGCATTAGTCACGGAGGAACCAGTACTCGCACACCCCAAACTTGACGACCCATTCGAACTCGAGGTAGACGCCTCGGGATTCGCAACAGGAGCAGTACTGTTACAAAAGAAAAAGGACGGCAAACGACACCCAATAGGCTACTATTCAGCCACACTCAACGAAGCGGAAAGAAACTACGACATATACGACCTAGAACTCCTCGCAATCGTCAAGGCCCTTCGAAACTGGAGACCACTACTGGCCGGATCACCGCACAAGATCAAAATTTACTCGGACCACATGAATCTCCAGTATTGGAAGCTGCCGCAGAAGATTAGTCGAAGAGTCGCCAGGGAAGTACTTGAACTCATGGAAGTACAACTTCGAGATTCACCACATCCCAGGAAAGAAGAACTGGACGCGCAGACGCACTATCCCGACGACCCGACTACGACCAAGGAGAAAAGGACAACGAGGACGTAGTAGTACTGCCAGAGGACTGTCTTCGCACGAACAACAGGTGGTACAAGCAACGCAAGATCCCGCCGCAAACGGAAATCATACTACGATACTGGGTGGACCCTCAACAACTGAAATTCGTAAACGGAACATGGTACAGACAAGGGAAGTACGTCATTACGGGATCTCTGGACGAGAAACGGAAGCTAGTCGCCGCACATCATGATCCCCTGGTACACGGACACCCTGGGAATCGCACGAACCACAAGACTGGTGGAACGAAGGTACTGGTGGCCGGAACTGAAGTTGGACGTCCGAAACTATGTGCAAGGATGCGCCGAATGCCAGCGGCACAAAGTCAACACTCGACCTACGAAAGCCCCGCTCATACCCATCACGCCAAAAGAGGACGCCCTACCATTTGAAACAATAGCCCTTGACTTCATCACCAAGCTTCCGACGTCACATGGGTACGATACCATTCTGACAGTAACGGACCACGACTGCAGCAAGGCCTCGGTCTTCATCCCCTGCAATGAGGAAATCACGGCAGAAGAGACAGCAGGGACTCTACGCTACTCACATCTTCAAACGTTTCAGGATTACCATCAAAGATTATTCAGTGACCGAGACCCCCAATTTGCCTCCAAATTCACGCGAGAAGCTGTGTCGGATCCTGGGAATCCAAGCAGAATATCTCCACGGCATACCACCCCAGGACAGACGGACAATCGGAACGTACTAACCAGTGGCTAGAACAGTACCTCCGCTTCTGGGACAAACGAGCGTCAAGATAACTGGGCAACCTTCTTACCGATAGCAGAATTCGCTCACAACAATTGGCCCCACGAGGCAACAAGGAAGTCTCCATTCTCCCTCCTCATGGGATATGATCCGCGCGCTGATTGGCTCGATAAGCCTTCCCCTATTCCCCAGGTCACCACGAGGCTCGAACAATTCCGAGAAGCCCGAAGGGAAGCACACGATCTCATCAAAAAGGCACAATTGATGTGGGTAAAACACCGAAACACGCCCAAACTCCGAGTCGGAGACTACGTATGGCTGGAAGGACGCCACTTAAGAACAAATCAACCAACGCCCAAACTCGCGGCAAGACGGCATGGTCCCTTCAAAATCACACGAGTCCTATCTCCGGTGAACTATCAGTTGGAACTTCCCACGCAGTGGAGTATCCACCCCGTGTTCCATATCGATCTTCTCACGCCTTATCGCGAAACGCTCATGCACGGAGAAAATTTCCAGCGCCCACCACCGGATTTAGTAGAAGGAGAAGAGGAATACGAGGTCGAGAAGATTCTGGACCATCGGCACTTCGGCAGAAAGAAATGCCTCCAGTACCTGATCAAGTGGAAAGGATACCCCGACTCGGAAAATCAGTGGGTCGATGAGGACGACGTGTTCACAGATGACGCCATAGCTGAGTACAAATCGTTGAATCCCCGACTCGCGAGCAGCTTAAAAACAGGAAGGACGGAAGGACGCTCCCCATTCCCACTTCACCTTCGCCACACTGGAGCCCTCTTCTCTTCCATACTCGCAACCATGTCCTTTTCCTCTTCCGCCAAGGCCATCTCTCGCGTTGCCCGAAACGCGGGACCACTCACCTATCAAGAGGTCGTCGACGCCCTCCAGTCCACGATCCCCGCCTCCTACGACGACGGCACCAGCAACCCCGCCACCTGGTGGATCCTCTCCCAGGACGGCCAGCGGATCAACGAGGTCCCATTCACGACGGCCGAAGTCGATCGGCTTCGTCAGGCTCTCCCAGAGCTTGAACGTTCCCCATCTCGACCTGTCCCAGTACGAGTCGAGTATCGAACCGAGGAAGAAACCCAAGACGCAGGCGACGGTCAATTGGGAGCGGTGGCAGGAGCAGAGGTGGAGGCAGATAGCGGAGGACTGGCAGAGGGAGCAGTTACGGAAAGCGGCGGAGAGGCGCCGAGAAGCCCTTCAGAGGCGACGCGAGTGGACGCGAGAGAGGAAGGAACGGCGGGAGGCGAGGAGTCAATCCTTGAACAGGTCCGAGGGAGCTTAGCGGATCATTACCCAGCTGAGCACCCATTGATTTCCACCGCCACCGACACTGACAATCCCCGCGAAACCCCGTATGCTTGCGACACCAGGGGCCGCCCCCTTTATCGAGGAGGCGTTCGGGCGGACGCGCCGCCCCCCTTTCCTCTCTTCCAACTCCGACACGCCGCCCTTGGGCCGCCTCCCCACGGTTACAAGTACAACCGCGGGGAGGACTTTGTGCACTACCCCATCACCGACGGACAGGGGACTACGCGCCAAGCCGCGTACATGCAGGTCGTCATGGGGGCCGACCCCATCGTGCTCGGGCTTGTGCCCAACAGTGAGAAGGTGTACTCGCAGCCCTTGTATGCGGAGCCTCACGTCAAGGTCACGGGGAAGGAGCAATACCCCCAGGAAGATATGGCGCTCTTCGCCGGCGGTTACCACGACTGCCCACGCCTCGATCGCGCTATCGGGGAACTCCACGACGTCAGCCTTCGGGCAGAGGTGCACCGGTATCGCGCCTACGCGTACGAGGCAGAGAGGATGGAGCAGCGCCTCCATCAGCTCGCCGCCGCGCTCGGAGGGATTAAGGGGGAACTCGCTCGAAGTAAGTTCCGCCTCGAGATGGCTAATGCGCTGGATCGGATCAAGGAGGTGCAGGCGGGGTGGATGACGGGACCACACCTTCGCGGGCATCGTGGGCGCCGCGGCTGAAAAGGGGGTGATGTCGTGGATGGACTTCAGGGACTCATCATATGGTACGAGAAGTGGATACGAACGCTTACTATACGGTTATGACTACGGTAGTAAGTAGAAATTAGTCATGGACAGTAGGATCAGTCAGCACGTTGTGTTAGCATGTGATTGCTAGCATGACTCATTACTAGGATAGCGGTAGTAGGGTTCGAGCTATTACTGCTAGTAGTTGTTACATTCAAGAGGAGCTTTAAAGCTACCTCTACAATCTGTATAAATAGTGGGTTGCGAAGACCAAGATGCGCTATCTTGGTCTTCTTCTCTAATACCACTCTCTTACTCGTCTTCCAGAGATTCCTGAGACCTCCTTTACTTCTAAAGGGCAGTCTCTCTATAAGTCTTGACCTTCGAGTCTAAGACCTGGCCCTTTCGACGCATCAAGTCGGAGTTGCCTTGGTATTCCTAGGACGCACCTTGTGGATCGCCTTAGTCATATTCTACGGGATTACGGAGACTTTACGCGTGCATTACCGACTAGCTGAGTAGCGAACGCCTTTATCCGAGTTCAAGTCGAACTAAAACGCTGTGGTAGTGTTACACAAAGATCTCGGGTTGTTACTGCGGTGGAAGCCACATTGAAGGATCTTGGTCTTAATGTAACGTCTACCATGGACATTGGCCTGACTTAGGTGTCTGTATAATGTGGGTTCCCATGGGGGTAGTATCGGTGGTTGTTTGGGGTGTCAGGGAAGATTGCTGGATGCCGCTGATACACTCCAAGGGAGTTGCAATAGGTGTAAAGGGGGAAGTCAAGTGGTACGTTCGGCGGGGGACTGGAGACTTTGTGAATATACCTCCACCTAGGATGGTCAATGATGTAATAACACTTGTATGGTCTGGCAACATGGGAGTTGAGGTATTCGAAGACTGGATGACACGTGGAACCGGGTGGGTAAGTCATGGTCGGGGTATCCACCATTCACAAGGAACTGGGGAGAAGAGTCACGGGGATCCCTCTTGGTCTCGAAGGGATATGCCGGAGCTAGCTCACTTAAGGACCTCCTAGGCCCTTAGCACAGAAGACGAGTAGGAGTAGTAGTATTCAAAGAAGACCAAGATGGAGTTCCTGGTCCATAATACTACAAGCTTAAATACACGTAAGGGCGCCAGTTCCAACTCCGCTCGAACCTGTATGTAGCCAATAGCGTAAGTAGCATAAACTAATAATAGAGTACCCAGTTGTCATTGTAATCCGAGTCATGTACAACAATAGAGATCATCAGTCAGCATAGTAATCGCCATTACATACAACAATGGCAAGCATCAGTCATCCAGACACGAGGCAACAAGATCCAAAGTCCATGACGTATTACTGCTAACGTGCCGAGTCATCACGAACATGTCAGAGTCCGAAGCTGGGCCGAACAGTCTGAAACCAAAATGTAACACAGTGGCCCCAGGGTGCAGTGATGGAGGCAGAGAGTGGGATGGAGAGGAGGTGCATCAGTGTTATGATCTGATGCTTCGAACTTCCATTGTTTACTGTATGTCTTGTCCCTGTTTCACTTCTCCCTATTTGTCCTCTACTTTGTTACCAAAGGGTGTAATGTCTACCACAGACGTTGGCCTGACTTAGGCGCTGTTGTAACATGGGTTCCCTGTCGGATAGAATTGGTGGTTGTTGGGCGAATCTGGAGAGACAGCTGGGTGGCGCTGATACGCTCCGGTAGAGTTGTGATATGTGTAAAGGGGTAGGTCAAGGGGAACATTCGGAGGGGGACTGTCGACTTTACGAATGTACCTCCAACGAGGGTTGTCGACGATGTAGTAGCAGTGAGTAGGCCTTGTGGTTCGAGCGTTGAGATATTCAAAGACGAGGTGACATGTGGTATTTGGGGGGTAAGTCACGGTTGGCATATCCACCATTCGCAATGGAACTGGGGATGAAAGTCATGGGGATCCCTCTTGGTCTCTAGGGATATGCCGGAGCTAGTTCACTTAAGGACTCCTGAAGTCCTTAGCGCAGAAGACGAGTAGAGGTGGTAGTATTCAAAGAAGACCAAGATGGGGATCCTGGTCCGTAGTACTATGAGCTTAAATACATGTAAGGGAGCCAGTTCTAGCTCCACTTGAACTTGTATGTAGCCAATAGCGTAAGTAGCATAAGTCCTAGGATGGGGATCCTAGGAATCAGTCATCCACCATGTAATACTAATATCGTACAACAATAGAACTCGGAGGCGAACGCATAAAACACATCACATACAACAATAGGAATCATCAGTCAGCCGAGGCACGAAGTGGGTAAGATCCGAAGTCCATGACACATTACTACTGACATACCAAGTCATCGCGAATACGTCAGAGTTCACAACCAGGCCGGGCAGTCTGAGAACGAAATGTAACATCACCCCCTTTTCAGGATCAAGCCCCAGCTTGACCGCGCATGACCGCGAGGGGGTTCATGCCGAGAGATCGCATGTGGCGGATCACCTCTATCTCCTTTGCGTCTTCTTCCACTCGTGGACTGCAGTGAAGTGAGGACTGCTCATTCTCGATGTGGTCGACGGCATGGGCGCGTTGAAGCCAAGCTATGCACCGATTCCTCTTGATCTCTATGTGCTCCAATTTCCTCTGCTCTGCCGCGACTCGGTGCTGTTGGGCACACCAGCCGAGGGTCATGCACCAATACCAATGCACCTTGGCCACGAGGGTAAGATCCTTCATGTGAAGGAGCACTTGATCGACCGAATCGACTAATCCCGCATTGGAGAGCAGGAACGTGAGGTCATTGTCAGTGTAAGTGGGGGAAGCGGACTGTTGGTCAAAGTAGGGGACTGCGTGAACTGGTTTGCCGTACTGCTGGTTGTTCCCAGCATGGAAGGCCAGGACGAAGGGGTCAGCGGTGAGAATGAGCTGAGTATACCAGGCTGGCCAAAGACGTTCTTGAGCGTCCCGAATCTGGAATGGAATGTAGTGTACTCCCTGGTTGAACTGATATCCCCTGGGTGGGGGAGTCTCTGGCCGATCCTCGGCCTCCGGCACATATTCCTTCTCTTGATTGCGGCGAAGTGCAGATTGAGGTGGTGCCGGTAGTGTGAGAGCTTCCCTGGTGGGTCCGCATAGTGGGGGGGTTTCCAAGTGTGTCGTGGTGAGATGGGTGGCATAACGCAGATATGGATGCGTTTCAAGGTGCTTGGCTGGGTCGTATGGATCCCCACCTTCATCGGGACCCGGTGGCATGACTGGTCGGCTGGGCACATAGCCCTGTTCGTCGCCTGCTGGAGTAGGCGCTCTGGTGGGGATGTAGTTGCTTGCAAGGTGACTGGGCTGGTTGGTCTTGGAATAAAGAGTGGGGGACGGCGAAGGAACTTGGGATGATGCGGGGGAAGTAGGATGACTTCCTCGTTGGTGAACGGAGAGGGTAGATGACAGGGGTGACGATGGCGTGGACTGTATTCTGTAAGGAGCCGCCAGGCTGGTATTGATGACATAGTGGAAGTTGACTGGTGAGGAGGGGCACATCAGTGGTGGTAGTGGATAAAGGGGATGGGGACGTCTCTTGGGATTTCCCCGCATTTATATGTACTTTACGAGCGGGGTTGGAATTTTTGAATTCCTGAATCGCGTCATCTGCGAACACGTCATCTTTGTCGACCCACTGGTTGTCTGAGTCTGGGTACCCCTTCCATTTGACCAAATACTGCAACTTGCGACTTCTGCTGAACCGCCGAGAGTCCAGAATCCTCTCGACCTCGTATTCTTCTTCGCCACCGACTAGATCTGGTGGTGGGCGCTGATAATTTGGTCCATGCGTGGGTGTTTCACGATAGGGCGTAAGGAGGTCCACATGGAACACTGGATGGATCTGCCACTGTGTGGGAAGTTCTAGGCAATAATTAACTGTGGACATCACCTGGATTACTTTAAATGGACTGTAGCGTCTGGCTGCTAGTTTTGCCGTTGGTTGATGCATGTGTAAGTGGCGTCCTTCCAACCACACTTGATCCCCGATTTGGAACTTGGGTGTATCTTTGGCCTTGATCCACCCCTGCTGCGCTTTGATCATCAGTGACTGCGTGCGCTGGTGGAGTTCTTTGAACTGTTTGACCCTGAGCGCCACCTGCGGAATTGGCGAGGGCCTATCGGTCCAATCAGCATGTGGGTTGTATCCCATAAGGAGCTGGAACGGGGATTCTTTAGTGGTTTCACTGGGCCAATTATTATGCGTGAACTCAGCCATGGGAAGGTAATGGATCCAATCGTCTTGTCATTTGTTGACCCAAAATCGCAAGTATTGCTCTAACCACTGGTTGGTGCATTCTGATTGTCCATTGGTGCGGGGGTGATACGCCGTGGAAATGTTCTGTTCGATGCCCAGGATCTTGCACAGTTCACGTGTGAACTTTGATGCGAATCGCGGATCCCTATCACTGATTATCTTGCCAGGTAATCCGAATCGAGGGAACACATGTTTTACGTACAGGGCTGCAGTCCCTTCTGCTGATATCTCTTCCTGACAGGGGATGAACAGAGACATCTTCGTACAGTCATGATCTGTTATCATGAGGATTGTATCGCAGTCCTGGGCTACCGGGAGTTTAGTGATGAAATCAAGGGCAATAGTTTCAAACGGCATAGCTTTGGGTTTTGGGAATATAGGGTGCAGTGGCGCTTTGATCGCCCTGGTGTTGACTTTGATGCGTTGACAGTTGGTGCAACCTTTGACATAATCCATCACCTCGTGTCTCAGGCCTGGCCACCAATTGTATCGTTCCACAAGTTTGATTGTTCGGCTGATCCTGGGGTGTCTGTATATGGGGGGGTCGTGGTGGTTTTTGATGAGTTCCCGCTTTTCCAGAAGTTCCCCTGTGACCACTCGGCGTCCATCCTTATACCATGTGCCTTCGATTTGCTTTAGTCCATGTGAATTGACCCAGGGGCGGAGTTTATCGATGTCTTGGGCATATACCGGATGTATCTTCTCCATTTCTTGTACCGATATGGTGGCGTTGAGTCAAAGAGGGTCTTCCGTAGTATCTAGTGCTGCAGCTCTGACAAAGACTTCATCTGGTAATACGGTGACGTGTTCGTTGTCGCCTTCTCCTTGGTCGTAATCTGGGCGTCTAGATAAGGCATCGGCTCTTCCATTTGCCGTTCCCTTAATATGGTGAATCTCGATGTCATATTCGGAGAGTTCAAGTACTTCCCAGGCTACTCGGCGGCTTATCTTTTGTGGGGAGCGCCAGTATTGTAGGTTCATATGATCCAAGAACACTTTGATCTTGTGTGGAGATCCTGCTAGGTAGTGGCACCAGTTTCGAAGTGCCTTGACGATTGCCAGGAGTTCTAGGTCATAGATGTCGTAGTTCCGTTCTGCTGTGCTTAGAGTGTTTGAGTAGTATGCAATGGGGTGTCTTTTGCCATCTTCTTTGCGCTGGAGTAGTACTGCTCCCACTGCAAATCCCGATGCGTCTACTTCCAATTCAAATTGGTCTTCCAGGTTGGCGTGTGTGAGTACCGGTTCTTCCGTGACAAGGTTTTTGATTTTGTCGAATGCTTGTTGTTCCACGATTGTCCATGTCCACTCGGTGTCTTTGCGCGTAAGTTTGTTGAGGGGTCGTGTGTAAGTGGCAAAATTTCGAATGAAAGTGTGGTAGAAATTGCAGAAGCCTAGGAAGGATTGCACCTGTTTGACGTTTTTTGGAGTGGGCCAGTCCTTGATGCTGGAAATTTTGATGGGGTCCATGTGAGTTACCCCCTTTTCAATGATTACCCCCAGGTAATCGATGCTGGGGGCGTGGAAGATGCATTTCTCAGGTTTGAGGAAGAGGTCGTTTTGTTCCAGTAGGTCCAGTATGTCGTGTACCGCATTGATGTGTGCCTGTTCATTAGACCGTGTTGCAATGCCAATGTCGTCCATGTATACCCTGATGATTGTCCCTTTTTTCTCGTGGTGGGCAATGAGGTCTTTACAAATCTCATTCATCATGGTCTGGAAGGTTGCCAGAGAGTTTGTTAATCCAAAGAACATTACCGTAGGTTCAAAAAGTCCATATCACATTTTAAACGCCGCTTTCTCCTGATCTCCTTCTTTGATGCGCACATTGTTGTACCCCCAGCGAATATCAAGTTTGGTGAATATGAATGCTCCACTGAGGTCAGCGATGAGTTCTGGTATGAGCGGGAGTGGGTACTGATTGCGTATGGTCCATTTGTTGATGTTTTGATAGTCCTGCACCAGGCGTAGTTTTCCATCCTTCTTTTTAATAAAGAAGAATGATGATGCGTACGGGGATTTAGAGGGTCTGATGTACCCTTTTGCCAGTTGTTCGTCGATCCATTCCTTTAATGCTTTGTCTTCTGCTTGACTCATTGGGTAAACCTTGCAGTTGATGGTGTCCAGAGCGTCTGGTTTGAATTCAATGGTGTGGTCCCATGGTTTGGAAAGTGGGAATCAATGCGATTCTTCCTTGCTGAAGATTTTGACATGTCGTTGGTATTCCTCTGGGACTGCCTTCTTTTCTGTGTATTGTTGGGCTTCTGTAGCTAATTCTGTAGACGTAGTGGCTTGAAGTTGTGTTGCTTCTAGATCGCATTCTTGTCGTAGTTCTTCCTCGACTCGTAATTTATCTGGTACTCCCAATATCTTCTGGAGTACAAGTCAGGCGATGACAGGGTCTACGTGTGGTTTGGTGGGGTTTGGTCGTCTCCTACACTTACAAAGACAGTACTACAGGACTCATCCCTGTAGAATTCAACTTCGATCACACCTGTTGGACAGAACTCAAGTGGGACGCACTCCACTACAAATTACAAGTTGTCCGACCCGCAGGCTCAAGCCTTCACCTCGATATCCTACAAAGCGAAGTAACCACAAGAGATCAGTGGGGCCCACTTGACGGACAAGAAGAAGAACCAGTCCGATCGCCAACGCCCAAGACACCTGCACCCTCCCCATCACTTGCAAGCAACCCCGAGGAAATTTGTATCCTTGAAGCCCAAGCAGAAGAAGAGGAATTACAGCTGGGGCTAATAGCTGAGTCAATCCCCACAGACATGACGACCACTATCACCGAACAGCCTACCACCTTCCAGGAACCCACGCGCATCAGTCGCGGAGAAGGACCACCACCAGGAGGGCACGGCGGAGGAGGAGGAGGAGATGATGGAGGAGGAGGAGATCCCGGAGGACCTCTCTTCACAGGACCAAACGTATCAGCTGGAACTAAACCTGAGAAATTCATGGGCAAGGAACCCCTGGTATTCACCGGAGACCGCACCAAAGTCCAGCAATTCCTCACTCAATGGGAATTATTCGTCGAAACTAACTACAACAACCCTGCGTTCACCCTCCCTTATCATAAAGCCCTGATCTTCCTAACCTATATTCAGGGAGAGCACGTCAACGAATGGGTCCTATCTACCACCAAATGGATCAAAGCATACAAGGCCAAGCATGGGCCGTACGACAAATGGATCTGGGAAGCCATTGAGCTAGGATTCTGCAACACCTTCGCTGATACCCTTGAAAGGGAACGCGCCCAGCAAGACCTCCAGAAAGGATTCAGGATGGAAGGGCAAGATATCGACTCATACATCGCCAAATTCAAGAAGGCGGTGCGAGAAGCAGGATATCGCTTCGACGATTCCCTGGTTCTCGACAAATTCACCAGCAGCCTCCTGGTGGAACTATACAAGAATGCCTACAACTTCCACAGCCCTAACACCTACGCCCAATGGAAGGTAGCCGCCTTGGAACAGCAACGCAAGTGGATGCATCTACAAATGCGTTTGGGGGGACGTAAACCCCCGGGGCCCGGTAAGCCGGGCAATACTTCTCTCAGAACTTTCAATGCTCCAAATCGCCCCCAACAGCCTCGCCAAGGATGGCAAGCATTCCGGAACCACCTGGACACCATGGATACTACTCCCGGTAGAGTACGGGCACGCCTCGCAGGGTCCGAAGAGATAGACTACACCAAGCCACCCTACACGGCCCAGGGAAGTCGTCAACAAGGAAGAGGAGTCGTCGACATGAAGAATATCAATTGCTTCAATTGCGGGAAACCAGGTCACTTCTCCCATAACTGTCTCCAGCCCCGCCGCCTGCGTAACAACGTGAACTGGCAGCCGCACCAAGGACGTGGGGCTTTCATCGAAGAAGTACAAAGCATGCACGACGAACCACTAATCCAATTCAAAGATGACGGCGGCAGTAGCCGTGGTGCCCGCGCCACCACTGAGACACCACAAGAACGGGCGACCAGCTGGATAAACGGAGTCCGAAACCTTGACGAAGAAGCCAGGGATTTGGTAGTCCGGGACCTAATGGGGCAAGAGGATTTTCAAAGCGCCTGAACCCGATGGCCTGGGTAAGGGCATTACGGTGTAACTCTGTATTCATAACGCGCTATCAATCTATGCATGTTCCAGTTTCACTGCGTGCAAGTTACGCCATGGCCGACAAACGAGCATTAGTGGACTCCGGAGCCACTAACAACTTCATCCATCCGGACTTCGCAAAACGAATGAGGCTAGGCCTCAAAGAACTAGACCGTCACCAAAAGATCTGGAATATTGACGGCACGCATAACAAAGGGGGCAAAATAACCCATTGCGTGGATCTGGAAGTCGAAACCAAAGGAATCAAAAAGGACATGAGATTCCTTGTCACTGACGTAGGAGGAGAAGACATCATCCTCGGATATCCCTGGCTGGCTACGTTCCAGCCAGACATTCAATGGGCTTCCGCCACCCTTAACGAAGCTGAGTATCCAATAGTACTTCGCACCATTAATCCTACCAAACCCCGCATAGACCCCGTCATCGCATGATTGGTGGTTCAGAAATTACTCGGAACACCCAACAAGCAGCATATCAAGGAACAACTACGGCAAGAATGCGACCTAGAAACAGCGCGACTACGGGCCACTACCTCTACCGAACTGGCGATAGAAGCACAACAATACACGGAGAAGAAAGCCGTTCCCGAGGAATACCGAAGACACGTCAAAATCTTTAGCGAAGAAGAATCCCATCGCTTCCCCCTCTCCAAGCCATGGGACCATGCTATCGAGTTCAAACCAGACGCCCCTGACACTATAGACTGCAAGGTATACCCAATGAGCCAAGCAGAAGATAAAGCATTGAAGGAATGGATTGACGAACAATTGGCAAAAGGATACATCAGGCCCTCTAAATCCCCGTACGCATCATCCTTCTTCTTCATTAAAAAGAAGGACGGAAAACTACGGCCAGTGCAGGACTACCGGAACATCAACAAATGGACTATACGCAATCAATACCCCCCTCCCGCTCATACCCGAACTTATAGCCGATCTCAGTGGAGCATTCATATTCACTAAGCTCGACATTCGTTGGGGGTATAACAACGTGCGTATCAAAGACAGGGACCAGGAAAAAGCCGCCTTTAAAATGCGTTATGGACTCTTTGAACCTACGGTAATGTTCTTCGGACTGACAAACTCCCCAGCAACCTTCCAAACAATGATGAACGAGATCTGTAAAGATCTCATTGCGTACCATGAAACAAAAGGAACGATCATCAGGGTATATATGGACAATATCGGCATCGCTACAAGGTCTAACGAACAGGCACACATCGATGCGGTACACGACATTCTGGATCTATTGGAACAAAACGACCTTTTCCTCAAACCGGAAAAGTGTATCTTCCACACCCCTAGCATCGATTACCTGGGGGTAATCATTGAAAAGGGGGTGACATGCATGGACCCAGTCAAAATTTCCAGCATTAAAGACTGGCCCACTCCAAAAAAACGTCAAACAGGTGCGATCCTTCCTAGGCTTCTGTAACTTTTACTGCGCTTTCATTCGAAATTTTGCCACTCACGCACGACCCCTCAACAAACTCACACGCAAAGACACCGAATGGACATGGACGGCCATCAAACAAGAAGCCTTCAACAAGATCAAGAAACTCATCACGGAAGAACCAGTACTTGCACATGCCAGCCTAGAGGACCAATTCGAACTGGAAGTAGACGCATCGGGATTCGCAGTAGGGGCAGTACTACTCCAGCGCAAAGAAGATGGCAAAAGACACCCTATCGCATACTACTCAAACACTCTCAGCGCCGCGGAACGGAACTACGATATCTATGACCTAGAACTCCTAGCAATTGTCAAGGCGCTCAGGAACTGGCGTCACTACCTAGCAGGATCCCTGCACAAGATCAAGGTATTTTCAGATCACATGAACCTGCAATATTGGCGCTCCCCACAAAAGATAAGCCACCGAGTAGCCCGGGAAGTACTAGAACTCTCTGAATATGACATTGAGATTCACCATATCAAGGGAACGGCGAATGGAAGAGCCGATGCCCTATCTAGACGCCCAGACTACGACCAAGGAGAAGGAGATAACGAACACGTCACGGTACTACCAGATGAAGTTTTCGTCAGGGCCACCTCGCTAGACACCACGGAAGACCCACTCCGAATCAACGCTACCATATCAGTACAAGAAATGGAGAAGGTCAATCCGATATATGCACAGGACGCTGACAAAATACGCCCATGGGTAGATCCACACGGCCTCAAACTAATCGAAGGCACATGGTACAAGGATGGAAGACAAGCGGTCACCGGTGGACTCCATGAAAAGCGCGAGATCATCAAAACGCACCATGACCCACCCGTGTATGGACACCCCGGGATCAGCTGCACCATCAAACTCGTGGAGCGATACTACTGGTGGCCTGGACTGCGCCAAGAAGTTATGGATTACGTCAAGGGGTGTGCTGACTGCCAAAGAATCAAAGTCAACACCAGGGCCGTCAAGGCACCACTGCGCCCAATATTCCCAAAACCAGAAGCTATGCCATTTGAAACTATCGCCCTTGACTTCATCACTAAACTCCCTGTGGCACAGGATTGCGATACGATCCTCACGATAATGGATCATGACTGTACAAAGATGTCCCTGTTCATCCCCTGCCAAGAAGAGATATCCGCGGAAGGAACTGCCGCCTTGTACGTAAAACATGTTTTCCCTCGATTTGGATTACCCGGCAAGATAATCAGTGACAGAGACCCACAATTCGCATCAAAATTCACACGCAAGCTGTGCAAAATCCTCGGAATTGAGCAAAACATTTCCATGGCATATCACCCTCGAACAGACGGACAATCGGAACGCACCAACCAGTGGCTAGAGCAATACCTGTGGTTTTGGGTCAACGAGCAACAAGACGACTGGATCCACTATCTCCCCATGGCTGAGTTCACACATAACAACTGGCCAAGCGAAACCACTAAAGAATCCCCGTTCCAGCTCCTCATGGGATACAACCCAAGAGCCGATTGGACCGATAGACCGTCACCGATCCCGCAAGTGGCACTCAGGGTCAAACAATTCAAGGAACTCCACCAGCGTGCGCAGTCACTAATGATCAAAGCACAGCAGGGGTGGATCAAGGCCAAAGATACACCCAAGTTCCAAATAGGAGATCAAGTATGGCTAGAAGGACGCCACTTACGCACGCATCAACCAACGGCGAAATTAGCGGCGCGACGCCATGGTCCCTTTAAAGTCGCTCAGGTGATGTCCGCAGTCAACTACCGACTAGAACTTCCCACGCAGTGGCAGATTCATCCAGTGTTCCATGTGGATCTCCTTACGCCCTATCGTGAGACACCCATGCACGGACCAAACTATCAGTGCCCACCGCCGGATCTAGTAAGTGGCGAGGAAGAATACGAGGTCGAGAAGATTCTAGACTCTCGGTGGTTCGGCAGAAGTCGCAAACTGCAGTATTTGGTCAAATGGAAGGGGTACCCAGACTCGGATAATCAATGGGTCGATAAGGATGACGTGTTCGCCAATGATGCGATTCGGGAATTCAAAAATTCTAACCCTGCTCAAGAAACACATATAAGCGCAGGGAAATCCCAAGAGACGTCCCCATCCCCTTCTCCCACTACCACTAGTACTCATGCGCCCTTCCTCCCCAGTCAACTTCCGCTATGTCGTCCACACCGAGTTATCCGCACCTTACTGAGTACAGTCCACGCCATCGTCACCCCTGTCGGCTACCCTCGCCCTTCACCAGCAAGGAGATCGTCCTCCTTCCACCCCGTCATCCTGAGTTCTTTCGCCGTCCCCCACTCTTTATTCCGAGACCAATCAGCCCAGTCGCCTCGGAAGCAACTACATCCCGACCAGAGCGCCCACTCCAGCAGGTGACGAACAAGGGTACATACCCAGCCGCCCATCGTCTCCACCAGGGCCCGACGAAGGTGGGGACCCATACAACCCAGCCGAACGCCTCGAGGCGCATCAATATTTACGTTACGCCACCCATCTCACCATGACACACTCGGAAACCCCCCCACTATGCGGACCCACCGGGGAGGTTATCACACTACCAGCGGCACATCCATCCCCGGTTCGTGCAGATCAAACGGAGGAACCTCTGCAGGAGGCCGAGGATCGGCCGGAGACACCCCCACCCAGAGGGTACCAGTACAACAGGGGAGTCCATTATATCCCTTTTCAGATACGAGACGCTCAAGAACGCCTTTGGCCAGCCCGTTTTACTCAACTCATCCTCACCGCCGACCCCTTCGTGCTGGCATTCTGCAGTGGGTGCAACCAGCAATACGGGAAGCCAGTCCATGCAGTCCCCTATTACAACGAGCAGTCCTCTGCCCCCACTTACACCGACGACGACCTCACGTTCCTGCTCTCCGACGCGGGACTAGTCGACTCGGTCAACCAGGCGCTCCTTCACATGAAGGACGTGACTCTCATGGCGGAGGTCCATCGCTACCGATGCATGACGTTGGGCTGGCGCGCGCAGCAACACCAATTGGCCGCCGAGCAAATGAAGCTGGAGAGGATCGAGATAGAACGCAACAGGTGTGTCGCCAGACTCCAGTGAGCTCACGCGGTCGACCGCATCGAGAACGTGTGGGCCTCGCTTTATCGCGGGCCCAAGGCAGGGCAGGATGCCGAGGAGATAGCCCGAATCTGGGCCCTGCGCGAAGTAGGCACCAATCCCCTTGCCATCATGCGCGGTCAAGCTGGGGCTTGAACCTGAAAAGGGGGTGATGTTACGTTTTGTTCTCAGACTGCCCGGACCGGTTGTGGACTCTGACGTATTCGCAATGACTCGGTATGTCAGGAGTAATGTGTCATGGACTTCGGATCATGTGGCCTCGTGTTTGGATGACTGATGCTCGCTATTGTTGTACGTGATGTCGATTACTATGCTGACTGATGCTTTCTATTGTTGTACGCAATTTGGATTACGATGACGACTGCGCATTCTATTATTAGATTATGCTACTTACGCTATTGGCTCCATACGAGTTGAAGCGGAGCTGGAACTGGCTCCCTCACGTGTATTTAAGCTCATAGTACTGCGGACCAGGATCCCCATCTTGGTCTTCTTCGAATACCACTTTCTACTCATCTTCTGTGCTAGGGACTTGCAGCGTCCCTAAGTGAACTAGCTCCAGCATATCCCTTTGTGACCAAGGGGGATCCCCGTGACCTTCGTCTCCACTTCCCTCCGTGGATGGTAGACTCGCCAGCCGTAGTGTATCCGCCAAATACCACGTGCCACCTCGTCTTTGAATATCTCAACGCTCGCACCACTCGCCCTACTCACTGTTACTACATCGTCGACAACCCTCGGTGGAGGTACATCTGTAAAGTCCCCAGTCCACCTCCCGGAGTACCTCTTGACCTCCCCCCTCTACACGTATCGCGACTCCATGGGGGCCTATCAACGACACCCCGTGGTCTTCCCCGACTCCCCCGATAACCACCGCCGTTACCCGAGAGGGAACCCACGTTACAACAGCGTCTAAGTCAGACGAACGTCCGTGGTAGACGTACAGTGTTGGTTGTGCAGATACTGGGCCCTTCTTCCTGTGCGTGATAGTCGGTTTCCGTCATCCGGCTGGAGCTTGGTTGTCCCCATTGTTGGTGCTTGTCCAGGCACTGTACACAGTCTCATGAGAAGTGGCCTATTTTTTCCGCAGTTATAACAGGTGACATTCCTTGTGTCCCTTCTTTGCCCCCCTCTTCCCCTGTTCCATCCTGGCCCTCCTCATGGTGGGAATGGAGGTTGCGGATTTTGTGGCTGGTCTGCGAGGAAGTCTTCCACTCCCGCCAGGTGGGCCCTTGTTCGATTGGTGGAAGTGTCCATAGGTTCGTATCATGGTGGCGGGGGAATGTTCCTAGGTTGCCACCTGTAGTTAGGTGGTTGTCCCCCCCATCTGGCGTTTTGGGGTTGTGGTTGTGGTTGTTGGGCTTTTTGTGAGCGTAGGTTGAGGTTTGCTTTCATGTGGATGTATTGTTGTTGATAGCGCATGACCGCCTCCTTCCACTGGTTGAAGGATTGTGGGTTGTCCAGCGTATATACTTGTTCATATAATTGGCGTGGCAGTCCTCCAGTGAACAGGTCGATAGTTTGTGGTTCGTTAAGGCAATAATGAGCCTTCCATGCGAGCCGTTCAAATTCAGTGACATATGTGTCAATGTCTCCGTTGATCATCTTGAGTCCTCCCTTGAGCTTGGATTGGGCTTGTTCCTTTTCGAGGGTGTTTGTGAACCTTTGTTGGAAGCTGTTGGCCACCTCGTTCCAGAGGGCCTCATTATTTCATGATATTCCAGCTTGTATTTGGCTGTTCAGCCAGGTTAGGAGTGCTAACACCCATTTGCTGACATTGACCCCTTTAATGAAAGAGAGGAACAACAGTGCTCATCGGTATGGGGTAGCCATAGTGGGGACATCACCGTTTATTCCCCAGTACATGTGCCACTGCATGAGGAAGGCTTCTACTTTTGCTCAGTCTCCGTCAAATATCGTTGGGGTTTCTCCTATTAATTTGTCCTGGGCTCCTGGTCCTGCTCTGGCAGGAGCGTCAGGTAGTCCTCCTCCTCCAGGTGGTCCGCCTCCTGGGAACTCTCCTGGGAATCCTTCTCCAAATCCTCTTGGTGGTCCGCCCGGTGGTCCTCCTCCCGATGGTGGGTCTGGTTGGTCGGGGCCGATTGCTCTAGCGATGGCTGCATCATCTGCAGTCATGCGGTGTCCTGTGTGCGGGTTAATAGGTAGGAGGATTGCTTCTGCTTCTTCGCGGATCCTTTGTGCTTCTTCTTGTGCCATTTGCGCTAGCTGTTCAGTGGTGTAGGTGGTGGTGGCCATGTTGGTTGCTGGGGAGAGTACATTTCTGGTTTCTGGTTCCTGAATGCGAAGGGACTCAGCTTGTTGGACGAGGCTCTGCTTGTCTGTGTTAGCAGGTATTGGTGAGGGGCTTCGACTACTTTCTGACTCTTCTGGTGTTTGTGACTCGGATTTGCTTTCTTTGGTCTGCCTGTCGATGTGTCCCCACAAGTTTTGGTCAGCGGGCACGTCTCTGACATTGATATTGCAGCAGTAGTTCGGTCCTGCTGGTCTGACCACGTCCCAGCAGTGGTCTACAGGGTTCCAAGTAACTTCTACCCAACACAAATGATCAAAATTGAACTCAACAGGTTGATAGCGTGTAGGGGCCACTGCAAAGTCTACGAAGTATCCTTCGTCATCTCAGTATTCTCTCCAGTGAGCTTCCTTGAGGAAGATGAGTGGTACGTTGCGGCTCCCCCTCCTTTCTAGGGAGTAGGGTTGGAAATTGGTCCAACGTTCTCGAGTGGTGAATGCCACAGTAGCTATCTTGGTCTTAATGTAACGCTTCCACTGTAGCGTCAGTCCAACTTGGACCAGTAGGAGGGCGTTCGGACTTAACAATGGTCTTGTTGGTACACGGACTTTGTCAATGTGACTGTAACACCACAAGGGATCCCCCAAGGGAGTATGCGTGCCTCTTGGGTGAAGATCCTCCTTGAGGATCTTTAGCGATGTGAAAACAAAGGGAATAATTCAAAGCAGTGGATTGAAGAAGACCAAGATGGGAACTCTTGGTCTTCACAACTCATCTTATATACATGCTGTGGGTTGCTTTAAAGCTCCCCTCCAATCACCTGTAGCCAATGGCCTAACTAACTCAAACCCTAGTACAACTATCCTAGGAATTGGTCAGCCGCCTTTACAGTATGACATCATGGATCCACAATCAAAGCCAAGACCACTATCATACAGAAACCAAGACAGAAGAAGACCAAGATGGGGATCCTGGCCTGTACTACTGCAAGCTTAAATACACATAAGGGAGCCAGTTCTAGCTCCGCTCAAACATGTAAGTAGCCAATAGTGTAAGTAGCGTGAACCCTAGTACAACAATCCTAGGAATCAGTCATCCTTATTGTAATATCGTACACGTACAACAATAACAAGCATCAGTCAGTGTAGTAAGCCTCATCACATACAACAATAGAGGCAATCAGTCAGCGGAACATGAGGCAGTAAGATCTGAAGTCCATGACACATTACTACTGACACGTCAGGTCATCATGATCACGTCAGAGTTCACAACCAGGCCGGGCAGTCCGAGAACAAAACATAACAGTGGTGTTGTTGTGGTGGTTATAAGGGACTACGTAACCTGGGTCCCCTTTCTCTGTTTGCCAAAAGGCTACTCCTAGGAATTTCTTCAGAACATTATGTTCTCCTCTTCTATCAATATGATATGGTCGGAATGGTACCCAAAGGTCTCTGGTCGTAATCTTGGTGGAAGCCATGTTGAAGGATCTTGGTCTTAATGTAACGTCTACCACAGACGTTTGCCTGACTTAGGCACTTGAGTGACATGGGTTCCCTCACAGGTAGTATCGGTGGTTTGTGGATTTGTCAGGAAAGATGGCTGGGTGCCTGCAGAAAGTACCGGTAGAGTCTTGATAGGTGTAAAGGGGGAAACCTAATGGGATGTTGGACAGTGGGACTCTGATGCTTCTGATGAATCTCCAACGAGGGTTGTCAAGGACATAGAAACACTTGAAAGGTCTAGTGGTGCGGGAGTTGAGGTACTCAAAGACGAGGTGACATGTGGTGTTCGGCAGATAAGTCACGGTTGTGCTGTCCACCATCCACGAGGAGTTGGAATGGGGATAGAAGGTCACAGGGATCCCCTTGGTCTTAAGGGATATGCTGGAGCTAGCTCACTAAGGGACACTTGGCCCTTGTATAGACAAGAGGATGAGAGTGGTATTCAAAGAAGACCAAGATGGGGATCCTGGCCTGTACTACTGCGAGCTTAAATACACCTAAGGGAGCCAGTTCTAGCTCCGCTCGAACATGTAAGTAACCAATCGTGTAAGTAGAGCAAACCCTAGTACAACAATCTGTTGATAAGTGACCTTTGCGCACTTAGCGGCTCTGGACAGACTGGACTTGCAGCATGGACTGCTTTAGATAAGATTTATAGGACTTGTAGATTAGATATTTGATCTGTACAATCTCGGACTTCTTATCTATGACATCATGTACAATGACATCATTTGGACTTCTCTGGACTTTACATTGTACTTTGTGTCTTTGTACTTTCCTTTGTTCTATCTTTATTGTGATGTCACTATGATATCATCTTGGTCTGGATTTGTAACGCTACCACGGCATTAGTCCGACTTGGACTTCGTATGACGGCGTTCATGACTTAGCAGATTTGTGTGACTCCTTCAGAGTCTCGGTGATCCCATAAAAGACAACCAAGGCGATCCACAGTATTCGCCCAAGCAATACTAAGGCAACTCCAAGTTGATGACTTGAGAGTGCCAGTGTCCTAGACGCGAAGGTCAGGATTACGAGGCTCAAAGACCGAAGGCACAAAGGCCACTGAAGAGACTTTAGAAAGGAAGTGAGTGGTATTCTGAAGAAGACCAAGATGGCGTATCTTGGTCTTCGCGTCCCACTATTTATACATATTGTAGAGGCAGCTTTAAAGCTCCTCTTGTAAGTAATGTCCTCTAGCGTAAGTAGCTCAAACCCTACTACCGCTATCCTAGGAATGAGTAATACTAGTTATCACATGCTAGTACTCCTCCTGCTGATTGATCCGTAAAGTCCATGACTAATTCCTACTTACTATCGTAGTCATAACCGTATAGTAAGAGTCCACTTCGTTCTTCGTATTGTACTTCGGGTCCGTCCGTAACATCACCCCCTTTTCAGGTACAGCGCCCACGCCATCGGCGATCCCCGGTTCCTCCCATCCATCCAGCCTGTGTCTCCTCCACCCGATCCATTGTGTTGGCCATCTCCAGTCGGAACTTGCTGCGGGCGAGTTCCCCCTTGACGTTCCCCAATGCGGTGGCGAGTTGATGAAGCCATTGCTCCATCCGTTCTGCCTTGTATGCATAAGACCGGTACCGATGTACCTCGGCCTTGAGGCTTACGTTGTGCAGCTCCTCAAGGGCGTGATTGAAGCAAGGGCGGTCATGGTAACCGCCTGCGAATACGATGAGGTCTTCTTGGGGATAGTGGGGCTTACCTCGGGCCCGAACCTGCGGCTCCGCATACAGCGGCTTGAAGTACACCTTCTCGCTGTCCTCCACCAGTCCCAGCACCAGGGGGTCTGCGTTCATGATGATCTGGACATACACAGCCTGGCAGGTGCGCCCCTGCCTGTCGGTGATCGGGTAGTGGACGAAGTCCTCCCCGCAGTTGTACTTGTAACCATGAGGCGGGGGTCCTAGTGTGCGGTGTCAGAGTTGGAGAGTGGGGAAGAGGGGAGGAGCATCGACTTGGACTCCTCCTCAGTACAGCGGACGCCCGGTGGTGTCGCAGGCGTAGGGGGTCTCATTAGGGGTTGTCAGTGTCGGTGGCAGTGACGATGAGCAGGTGCTCATCTGGGTAGTAATTGTGGAGGCTCCCTCTCGCCTGCTCCAGTATCATCTCATCCGCTCCACGGCTCCAGCCTTCCTCTGCGCCATCATCTCTGACCGCTGTTCGGTCGCCCTCTGAATTTGCTCCCTCTTCCATGCCTCCGCTACTTGCCTCCACTGCTGCTCCCGCTTCCAATCTTGCCATCGTAACGTCGCCCACGACGGGCTCTTTGGTCCACTGCTCCACTCAGACTGGGAGAGGTCGAGGTGAGGACACCTCACTGTCGCAGAGAGCTGCACGAAGCCGATTGACTTCGGGCATCGTGAGCAGGACGGTGTTGAGTCATTGGCCATCTTCGGTGACCAACCACCAGCTGGCTGGATTGCTGGTGTCGGGAGTGTACTCAGCGGGGACGAGGCTTTGGAGGGCATCGACAAGCTCTTGGTGGGTGATGGGGCTCGTGTTTGAGGCAACACGAGTGATGGCATCGGCGGCAGCGGGAATGGACATGGTTGTGAGAAGGGAGTTGAGGAAGCCAGGGTGAGAGTTGTGAGAGGATGATGGGGGATGTAGCGACGTTCTTCGAGCTTTTAAGTCTCTTGACAATCGGGGATTCAATGAATGATACTCAGCTATAGCTTCATCGGCGAATATGTCATCCTTGTTGACCCACTGATTTTCCGAGTCGGGATAGCCCTTCCATTTGATCAGGTACTGCAGATGCCGTCTCCTGCTGAAATGCCGGTGGTCTAGAACCTTCTCGACTTCGTATTCTTCTTCTCCTTCTACCAAATCCAGCGGCAGGCACTGGAAATTTTCTCCGTGCATTGGCGTTTCGCGGTAGGGTGTGAGAAGATCGATGTGGAATACGGGATGTATGCTCCATTGTGTGGGAAGCTCCAACTGGTAGTTGACCGGTGACAGGATCCGTGTGATTTTGAAGGGTCCGTGCCTTTGAGCTGCCAATTTGGGTGTCGGTTGATTGGTCCGCAAATGTCGTCCTTCCAGCCACACATAATCTCCTTCTTGGAATTTGGGGGTGTCTCGGTGTTTGACCCACATGGATTGTGCCTTCTTGATAAGATCATGGGCTTCTTTCCGGGTTTCTTGGAACTGTTCGAGCCTCGTGGTGATCTGTGGGATGGGATACAGCTTGTTGAGCCAATCAGTGCGTGGATCATATCCCATGAGGAGCGAGAATGGGGACTTCCTTGTTGCTTCATGGGGCCAGTTGTTGTGCGCAATTCTGCTATCGGTAGAAAGGACACCCAGTTATCTTGATGCTCGTTGGTCCAGAACCGGAGGTACTGTTCCAGCCATTGATTGGTTCTTTCCGACTGCCCGTCAGTTCGGGGGTGATATGCCGTAGAGATGTTCTGCTGTATTCCAAGGATTTGACACAGTTCTTGGGTGAATTTGGACGCAAAGCGAGGGTCTCGGTCGCTGATGATCTTGGACGGTAGTCCGAACCGCTTGAAGACATGAGTAGCGTAGAGTCCAGCGGTTTCTTCTGCTGTGATCTCTTCGTTACAGGGGATGAACACCGAGGCTTTACTGCAGTCATGGTCTGTTACGGTCAGTATGGTATTGTATCCTTTCGATGTTGGGAGCTTTGTGATGAAGTCGAGAGCGATGGTTTCGAAAGGAAGGGCGTTCTCTTTGGGTGTAATAGGTACCAGAGGGGCCTTTGTGGGTCGTGTGTTGACCTTGTGTCTTTGACAGTCGGCGCAGCCTTGCACGTAGTTCCGGACGTCCATCTTCAGCTCGGGCCACCAGTACCTTCGTTCCACTAGTCTCGTAGTCCGTGCAATTCCGGGGTGACCATGTACTGGTGGGTCGTGGTGTGCCACGATGAGTTCGCGCTTCTCATCTAATGATCCAGTAATCACATACTTTCCCTGTTGATACCATGCTCCTTTGACGAACTTCAGCTGGTGTGGATCCACCCAGTAGCGTAGTTTTATCTCTGTCTGAGGGGGGTCTTGCATTGCCTGTACTGTAGTTGTTCTTGTGAATATATCTTCTGGTAGTACAATTACATTTTCATTGTCCTTTTC
>JAKELG010000470.1:0-27415 GCA_021527035.1 Lactarius vividus | reverse complement strand
CTGATCACGTCAACATGCGCCGGACGTAATCACCGACTTCTATCACCGACACCCAACGGCCGACGGAGCAGGACGAAGGTTATAAAAGACCAAGGGTTGGAAGACGACCTACACAAACACTATGTCGACTCCTACCACCCATAACACTGCCCCAGCCACCGACCGACCTCGCCCTCCGTCTGCTATTATCCTTGAACGACTCACGGTCCCCTCTCAGTCTGAAGGGATCCCAACGCCGTTCGTGTCACGCACCCCGTACTCGGTCGGCCCGTCAAGGCCTCCCACTCCGGTCCTAGCCATCGCCCTCAATGTTTCACCCACTAGTCCCACGCCTCCTCCGTCGTCCCCACCACCACTTGAAACCGGCCGTGGCCCCACTTCTTGAAGCGCCCCCCGGTCTCACACCCGTTGTTCCAATGTCCCAACTAGCCTCGGAACTCCCGCATCCCTACTCCATCACACCGGCCGTGCCCCCACGTCGACTTAGGCCCGATCCTCGTCTCGCATCTCTTGATGACGACGAGGAGCCGATCGACGAGGGGGATGATGAGGAATCTGACGACCCTGGGTTACCATTCTTCCTTAATGCCCCCGACACCCCGTTCTTCTTCCCCCTCATGATCCCTTTGGAAGACGACACCACGAAAGTCCTGGCGAAGTATATTTACTATCGCCGGGATTATCGCGAAAATCGTCGGAACCTTAGGGAGAGGCAAATCGTGTTACTGTCAGGAAGTTTACTTGTCCACGCCTCGCCCTACAACCATGCATCCCGCCATCTCCCCTCACCAGCTTGCTGTCTTCAGTCCGCAAGATCCCCGTGCCGTCACCATTAACGAGGTCCTGAGCGAACTCAAAAACCCCCGTCTGTCGGCGGAGGTTTCGAGGTTGCGGCAGTGCCTTGGGGACAAAACCGCCCTGGACGCGCGGCGGGTAGACCTGCGACGGCTTGAGCAAGAAGCCACGCGGGACCAGTTCCACATAGACGTCAAGCTAGAGGGCATTACTAAACGCCTACAGTACGCAGGCGCCATCCCACTCATAACCGACAAGTTCGTCGAGCTCACCACTCGCCCGGTACGCCCCCGCCACCTTTATCCTGAGCTCCCTCTTGCACCCCGACAAGGCGGGCCAGTCGAGATGCCCCGCCTTGTGGACGGGCCCAGCCGCACACAGAAGCGACGAAAGTGCTATCTGTGCAAGAAGCGGGGCCACAAGATGAGCGAGTGCCCGAACCGACCCCCGTCTGGGGTATGCACGTGGTGCGCGAGTCGGGCCCATGAGTCGGCTAACTGTCTTATTCATCGACTTGCGCCCATCACCCCAGCTTTTGAGGAACCGTCCGAGCGTCCTCGGTGGTGCGGGAAGTGCCTCAGGTTCGACGCACGACACGACGAGGTAGAGTGCCCGCAGTACGAGATGTGCCAGAGGTGTGGGGAGCGCGGAAGGTATCTATTCCTCCGCCGACACGCCTGCCCAGTGGACGACCGGGATGATGAGGCTAACGACCCCAGCGCTGACGTATATGACTACGTTGGCAGTGACTGAAGTCGTGGCGACTTCAGGCCTAATAGGGGGGTAATGTTACGATTTTCCTTCTATTTCTCTTGGACGCTTCCGTTCCTTGCCTCTTTTACCCACACCCCATCTTGTTACACCCATAACTCATCACGCGCCCAATCGTTTCCCATAATCTCTTCGCCGCACGATACGCCCTCATGTCCTCTTCCTAGTATATCAAAGTCCACGGCGCTCCGGTCTCAGCTGACTTCCACATGACCCCGCGCAATCATCATGTTTCCCACTATAGTGCTACCTTTGTTCCGCTTTTGCTTAGGACTCCACATGTCGCGCCATATGTTTGTTGCGTACAAACATCCTGTACTAGTATATAAGTCGCACGCTACCTAGCTTGTACGGTAGACTTGACTTCTTGTGTAATACCACATCGCTGTCAATCCACGAACGACCTTTACGCTCGCTGTCTCGCTTGAGCACGACTTTGGTTCGCCTTTTCGCTTGAACCCCAGAATTCCCGACTACCACCAGCGTGTCTGAGGAGACCGTGTGGTGCTTGTTCATCATCAGACTTAGTCTTAACCGACTAGCCCGCATTCCGATACCTCGGCTTGAACGACTTAGTGACGTGCACGTCGCACATAACGTTCCTGTGGTAACGTTACATATCTTTTGCTCTGATCCACCCCTGCTGCGCTTTGATCATCAGCGATTGCATGCACCGGCGGAGTTCCTTGAACTGTTTGACTGTAACGCTACCACCGCGTTTAGTTCGACTTGAACTCGTACGAAGGCGTTCACAACTTAGCTGGTTGTTGACCCGTACGCAGGGTCTCAACAAGTCCGTAGAATACGACTAAGGCGATCCACAGTATTCGCCCGAGTAGTACAAGGGCAACTCCGACTTCTTGTGTCGAGAGGGCCAGACTCCTAAACTCGTAGGTCAGGTTTTAGGGAAGTCGTCCCTTTAGGGATGGGAGAACTCTAAAGTCCTTCTGTAGACGGATGAGAGTAGTGGTATTGAGAAGAAGACCAAGATGTCGTATCTTGGTCTTCGCTACCCACTATTTATACACATTGCAGAGGCAGCTTTAAAGCTCCTCTTTGAGACGACTACTACTAGCAATAATAGCTCGAACCCTACTATTGCTATCCTAGTAATGAGTCATGATAACTATCACATGCTACCACGACTTCTGCTGACTGATGATGAGTCCATGACTAATTTACGCTTACTATCGTAGTCATAACCGTATAGTAAGCGTCCACTTCGATCCTCGTACCGTAATGTGAGTCCACTGAGCTCGAATCGTGACATCACCCCCTTTTCAGGAGCGACGCCCACGTTGCCGGCGATCACCGGCTCCTCCCATCCAACCTGCCTGTACTTCCTCGATTCTATCCATCGTGTTCGCCATCTCCAACCGGAACTTGCTCCGGGCCAGTTCCCCCTTGATGCCCCCCAATGCGGCGGCGAGTTGGTGGAGCCGCTGCTCCATCCGCTCAGCCTCGTACGCATAAGACCGATAGCGGTGCAGCTCGGCCTTGAGGCTCACGTCGTGCAGCTCCGCGACGGCGCGATCGACGCGGGGGCGGTCGTGGTATCCTCCAGCGAAGATCATGAGATCCTCCTGGGGGTAATGGGGCTTACCTCGGGCCCTGACCTGCGGCTCCGCGTAGAGCGGCTTCGAATACACCTTCTCGCTCTCCTCCGTCAGCCCCAGCACCAAGGGATCCGCGTTCATGACGATTTGAACGAACGCGGCTTGGCGGGTGCGCCCCTGTCCGTCGGTGATCGGGTAATGAACGAAGTTTTCCCCGCGGTTGTGCAGATAGCCGTGAGGGGCGGGCCCTAAGGCGCGGTGTCGCAGCTGGAGGAGTGGGAAGAGGGGAGGAGCATCAGCTCGAACTCCTCCTCGCCATCATCTCCGACCGCCGTTCGGTCGCCCTCTGAAGCTGCTCCCGCTTCCACGCCCTCGCTACCTCCAGCCACTGCTGCTCCCGTTTCCAATCTTGCCACCGTAACGTCGCTGGAGACCGGCTCCTCGACCCACTGCTCGATTCTAACTGGGAGAGGTCGAGGTGAGGACACCTCACTGTCGCAGAGAGCTGCACGAAGCCGATCGACTTCGGGCGTCGTGAGTGGGGTGCAGTTGAGGCGCTGGCCGTCTTCGGTGACCAGCCACCAGCTTGCGGGATTGCTGGTGTCGGGGGTGTGCTCAGCCGGAACGAGACTCTTGTTACGTTTCGTCTCGGACTGCCCGGACCGGTTGTGGACTCTGACGTGCTTGTGATGACTCGACACGTTAGTAGTAATACGTCATGGACTTCGGATCTTACCGCCTCGTGTTGTGCTGACTGACGACTCCTATTGTTGTACGTGATCGTGATTAGGCTTGCTGACTGATACTCTATTGTTGTACGTGTTTCGGATTACGATGACGACTGCGCATTCTATTATTAGGATACGCTACTTACGCTACTGGCTACTTACAAGTTCGAGCGGAGCTGGAACTAGCTCCCTTACGTGTATTTAAACTCGTAGTACTACAGACCAGGATCCCCATCTTGGTCTTCTTCGATTACCACTCTTCACTCGTCTTCTGTGCTAGGGACTCGCAGCGTCCCTAAGTGAGCTAGCTCCGGCATATCCCTCAGTGACCAAGAAGGGATCCCCGTGACCTCATCTCCATCTTCCTTCGTGAATGGTAGATCAGCCGACCTGTGACTTACCCGCCTGGTACCACGTGTCATCTCGTCTTCGAATACCTCAACTCCCGCACCGCTCGTCCTACTCATTGCTACTACATCGTCGACAACCTCCAGTGGGAGTATATCCGCAAGGTCCCTAGTCCACCACCCAACGTTCCAATCGAAGAGACGTTGTACACCTATCGAGACTCTACAGGCACGTATTGGCCGCATCCCGCAGTCTTTCCAGAGCACTCGGACAACCACAGATTCCACCCTCGAGGGAACCCACGTCACAACAGCGTCTAAGTCAGACGAACGTCCGTGGTAGACGTTACATTAAGACCAAGATCCTTCAACGTGGCTTCCGCAGTAACAACCCGTGATCTTTGGATCCCATTCCGACCATATCATATCGACAGAAGAGGGGAACGCAACGTCCCTAAGCAATACCTCAAAGGAGCATTTTGGCAGACAGAACAAGGAGACCCAGGCTACGTAGTTCTTTACACTTACAAGGACGGCAAAACCGGACTCATCCCGGTAGAATTCAACTTCGACCACACTTGTTGGACAGAAATCAGGTGGGACGAACTCCACGGCAAACTACAAGTCGTCAGACCCGCAGGATCAGGCCTCCATCTTGACATTCCGCCAAAGCGAAACAACCACTAGAGATCAGTGGGGACCTATCGACGGACAAGAAGAAGAACCAGTCCGTTCCCCTACTCCCAAGACACCCGCACCCTCCCCATCCTTAGGAAGCAACCCCGAAGAAATCCGCATCCTCGAAGCACAAGCGGAAGAAGAAGAAGCACAATTGGGACTACTAGCTGAGTCCATCCCTACAGACTATGACTACTACCATCACCGAACAACCAACCACGTTCCAGGAACCCACACGCATCAGTCGCGGTGGAGGACCCCCACCCGGAGGACCTGGAGGGGAGGAGGAGACGACGGAGGAGGAGATCCAGGAGGACCACTCTTCACCGGACCAAACGTGTCAAGCGGAACCAAGCCCGAGAAGTTCATGGGCAAGGAACCCCTCGTATTCACCGGAGACCGCACCAAAGTTCAACAGTTCCTCACGCAATGGGAGCTGTTTGTGGAAACCAACTACGACAACCCTGCGTTCACTCTCCCTTATCGCAAAGCGCTGATTTTCTCACCTACATCCAAGGGGACCATGTCAACGAATGGGTCCTCTCCACCACCAAATGGGTCAAGGCGTACAAAGCCAAACATGGACCCTACGACAAGTGGATTTGGGAAGCCATTGAACTCGGCTTCCGCAACACGTTCGCGACACACTCGAGAAAGAAAGGGCACAACAAGAACTTCAGAAGGGCTTCCGAATGGAAGGACAAGACATCGACTCCTACGTCGCCAAATTCGAGAAAGCAGGTCAGAGAAGCAGGATATCGCTTCGACGACTCTCTAGGTCCTCGACAAGTTCACCAGCGGACTCCGGTAGAAGCTTTACAAGAATGCATACAACTTCCACAGCCCAAACACGTACGCCCAGTGGAAGACAGCCGCACTCGAACAACAGCGCAAATGGATGCATTTACAAACACGTTTGGGGGGACGTAAACCCCCGGGACCCGGTAAGCAGGGCAATACTTCCTTGAGAACATTCAACGCTCCAAACTGCCCTCAACAGTCGTGCCAGGGGTGGCAAGCGTTTAGAAACCACCCCGATGCGATGGACACCACCCCGGGAAGGGTCAGGGCTCGTCTCGCAGGCTCCGAGGAAATCGACTACACGCGACCCCCGTATACTCCACAGGGAGGACGACCAAACAAGGGAATCATCGACGCAAGCAACGTCAAATGCTTCAACTGCGGCAAATTAGGTCACTTCCAACGCGACTGCCGCCAACCACGCAAACCAAGGCCAAGCACAAACTGGCAACCCCGTCAAGGCAGGGGGGCGTTTATAGAAGAAGTTCAGAGCGTCCAAGACGAACCTCTGATCCAATTTGAAGACGACGGCGGCAGCAGCCGCGGCGCCCGCGCCACCACTGATACGCCACAAGAACGGGCGACCAGCTGGATAAACGGAGTTCCGAAACCTTGACGATGAAGCCAGGGACCTGGTAGTTCGGGACCTGTTGGGGCGAGAGGATTTTCAAAGCGCCTAAACCCGACGGCCTGGGTGAGGGCATTACGGTGTAATTCTGTGTTCATAACGCGCTATCAATCTATGCATGTTCCAGTTTCATTGCGCGCAAGTTACGCCATGGCCGACAAACGAGCACTAGTGGACTCCGGAGCCACTAACAACTTCATACATCCGGACTTCGTCAAAAGAATGAGGCTGGGCCTCAAAGAACTAGACCGTCATCGAAAGATCTGGAATATCGACGGCACGCATAACAAAGGGGGCAAGATACCCACTGCGTGGATCTAGAAGTACAAACCAAAGGAGTGTCAAAGAAATGCGATTCCTAGTAACCGACGTAGGAGGGAGAAGACATAATACTAGGGATACCCATGGCTAGCGACCTTCCAACCCTAACATCCAATGGGCGACGGCTACGCTTAACGAAGCTGAGTACCCAGTTGTCCTCCGCACCATCAACCCTACAAGACCACGAATAGATCCAATCATAGCACGACTCGTACTCGAAAAGTTGCTACTCCCCAACAAACAGAAAATCGAAGAGCAACTACGGAGGGAATGCGATCTTGAAGACACTCGCCTACGCGCAACAATGTCAACCGAAATGGCCATAGAAGCTAAGCAGTATACGGAAAAGAAAGCGATCCCGGAAGAGTATCAACGACACGTCAAAATCTTTAGCGAGGAAGAATCCAATCGATTTCCACTATCAAAACCCTGGGATCACGCAATCGACTTCAAACCAAACGCACCAGACACAATCGACTGCAAAATTTACCCAATGAGTCAAACGGAAGACAAGGCACTCAAGGAATGGATTGACGAACAACTGGCCAAAGGGTACATCAGACCCTCTAAATCCCCGTACGCATCGTCCTTTTTCTTCATCAAAAAGAAGGACGGAAAGCTACGCCCTGTACAGGACTACCGGAACATCAACAACTGGACCATACGCAACCAATATCCCCTCCCGCTCATCCCGGAACTGATCGCAGACCTTGAGCGGAGCGTTCATATTCACCAAGTTGGACATTCGCTGGGGCTACAACAACGTAAGGATCAAAGAAGGAGATCAGGAAAAGGCTGCGTTCAAGACGAAATACGGACTTTTCGAACCAACGGTAATGTTCTTTCGGGCTAACCAACTCTCCCGGCAACCTTCCAAACCATGATGAATGAGATCTGCAAAGACCTTATCGCGTACCATGAAACAAAAGGAACGATCATCAGGGTATATATGGACGACATAGGTATAGCCACTCGATCGACGGAACAAGCACACATCGACGCGGTACACGATATCCTGGACCTACTAGAGGAAAACGACCTGTTCCTCAAACCGGAAAAATGTATCTTCCACGCTCCAAGCATCGATTACCTGGGGGTAATCATTGAAAAGGGGGTGACACGCATGGACCCCATCAAAATTTCCGGCATCAAAGACTGGCCAAACCCAAAAAACGTCAAACAGGTGCGATCATTCTTAGGCTTCTGCAACTTTTACCGCGCTTTCATTCGAAACTTTGCCACACACGCCCGACCCCTTAACAAACTCACGCGAAAGGACACGGAATGGACATGGACAACAACGGAACAAGAAGCGTTCGACAAAATTAAGAAGCTCGTCACAGAAGAACCGGTCCTCGCACACGCCAAACTGGAAGACCAATTCGAACTTGAAGTAGACGCCTCAGGATTCGCAGTAGGAGCAGTACTGCTCCAACGCAAAGAGGATGGCAAGAGGCACCCTATCGCGTATTACTCAAACACCCTCAGCACAGCGGAACGGAACTACGACATCTACGACCTCGAACTCCTAGCAATTGTCAAGGCACTTCGGAACTGGCGCCACTACCTGGCAGGATCCCCCCATAAGATCAAAGTATTCTCGGACCACATGAACCTACAGTATTGGCGCTCCCCACAAAAGATAAGCCGCCGAGTAGCACGGGAAGTACTAGAACTCTCCGAGTATGATATCGAAATTCACCATATCAAGGGAACGGCAAACGGACGAGCCGATGCCCTATCTAGACGCCCGGACTACGATCAAGGAGAAGGGGATAACGACCAAGTCACGGTACTACCCGACGATATCTTCGTCAGGGCCGCAGCAATAGATACGACGGAAGACCCCCTCCGAATCAACGCCACCATATCAGTACAAGAAATGGAAAAGACGAATCCGGTATACGCTCAGGACAACAACAGACTCCGCCCATGGGTAGACCCACACGGGTTAAAGAAGATCGAAGGCACCTGGTACAAGGACGGACGACGGGTAGTCACAGGGGGACTTCTGGAAAAACGGGAACTCATCAAAAACCATCACGACCCTCCAGTATACGGACACCCAGGAATCAGCCGAACCATCAAGCTCGTAGAACGATATTACTGGTGGCCAGGTTTAAGGAACGAAGTCATGGATTACGTCAAGGGATGCGCCGACTGTCAGAGGATCAAGGTCAACACCAGGGCCATCAAAGCGCCATTACGCCCTATATTTCCGAAACCCGAAGCTATGCCGTTCGAAACTATCGCACTTGACTTTATCACTAAACTCCCCGAAGCACAGGGCTGTGACACGATCCTCACGATAACGGACCATGACTGCACAAAAATGTCCCTATTCATCCCATGCCAAGAAGAGATATCGGCCGAAGGCACAGCCGCATTATATGTCAAACACGTATTCCCCCGATTCGGCCTGCCTGGGAAGATCATCAGCGATAGAGACCCCCGATTCGCGTCGAAATTTACGCGCGAACTATGCAAAATCCTAGGCATCGAACAGAACATCTCCACGGCCTATCACCCACGAACAGACGGACAATCGGAGCGGACAAACCAATGGTTGGAGCAATACCTGAGATTTTGGGTCAACGAGCGACAGGATGACTGGATACACTACCTTCCTATGGCTGAGTTCACCCATAACAATTGGCCTAGCGAAACCACTAAGGAATCCCCTTTCCAGCTCCTCATGGGGTACAACCCCCGTGCCGATTGGACCGATCGGCCATCACCCATTCCTCAGGTGGCGCTCAGGGTCAAACAGTTCAAGGAACTCCGACAGCGCGCACAATCACTGATGATCAAAGCGCAGCAGGGATGGATCAAGGCCAAAGATACGCCCAAGTTCCAAATTGGGGATCAAGTGTGGCTAGAAGGACGCCACTTACGCACGCACCAACCAACGGCGAAGCTAGCACCGCGACGCCACGGCCCTTTTAAGATTGCTCAGGTGATGTCCGCAGTCAATTATCGCCTAGAACTTCCCACGCAGTGGCAGATTCACCCAGTGTTCCATGTGGACCTCCTGACTCCTTATCGCGAAACACCCACGCACGGACCCAACTATCAGCGCCCACCGCCGGATCTAGTAGGCGGAGAAGAAGAATACAAAGTCGAGAAAATTCTAGACTCTCGGCGATTCGGCAGAAGTCGCAAACTGCAGTATTTGGTCAAATGGAAGGGATACCCCGACTCGGACAATCAGTGGGTCGATAAAGATGACGTATTCGCAGATGACGCGATTCGGGAATTCAAAAGTTCCAACCCCGCTCGCGAAGTACATATAAACGCGGGGAAATCCCAAGAGACGTCCTCATCCCCCTCTCCTACCTTCACTGCTAATGCGCTCTCAGTCCCCCATCAACTTCCGCTATGTCGTCAACGACGAACTATCCGCACCTTACCGAGTACAGTCCACGCCACCGTCACCCCTGTCGTCTACCCTCACCCTTCACCAACGAGGAAGTCGTCCTCCTTCCCCCGGGACATCCCCAGTTCCTTCGCCGACCCCCACTGTTTATTCCGAGAGCAACCAGCCCAACTATCTCGGAGATCACTACGTCCTGACCAGAGCGCCCACTCCAGCGGGCGACGAACAAGGGTACGTACCCAGTCGACCAGCATCCCCACCGGGACCCGACGAAGGCGGGGACCCGTACGACCCGGCGGAGCGCCTCGAGGCGCATCAATATTTACGTTACGCCACCCATCTCACCACTACGCACTCGGAAACCCCCCCGCTATGCGGACCCACCGGGGAAGCTATCACACTACCGGCGGCGCATACATCCACGGTTCACGCAGATCAAGAAGAGGAACATGTGCAGGAGACCGAGAGTCGGACAGAGACACCCCCTCCCAGGGGGTACCAGTTCAACAGGGGAGTGCATTATATTCCCTTTCAGATTCGAGACGCTCAAGAACGCCTTTGGCCCGCCCGGTATACTCAGCTCATCCTCACCGCCGACCCGTTCGTCCTGGCCTTCAGGTCAGGATGCAACCAGCAATACGGGAAACCCGTCCACGCCGTCCCCTACTACGACGAGCAGTCCTCTTCCCCCACTTACACCGACGACGACCTCACGTTCCTGCTCTCCGACGCGGGGTTAGTCGACTCGGTCGACCAAGCGCTCCTTCACATGAAGGATGCGACCCTCATGGCCGAGATCCACCGTTACCGCTGCATGACGCTGGGATGGCGAGCACAGCAACATCGGTTGGCGGCGGAACAGATGAAGCTGGAGCGCATAGAGATCGAGCGCAACAGGTGTGTCGCCAGACTTCAGCGAGCGCATGCGGTGGACCGCATCGAAAATGTTCGGGCCTCACTCCACTGGGGGCCCAAGGCAGAACAGGACGCCGAGGAGATTGCTCGCATCAGAGCCCTTCGCGAAGTAGGCACCAACCCGCTCGCCATCATGCGTGGTCAAGCTGGGGCTTGACGCTGAAAAGGGGGTGATGTTACGTTTCGTCTCGGACTGCCCGGACCGGTTGTGGACTCTGACGTGCTTGTGATGACTCGACACGTTAGTAGTAATACGTCATGGACTTCGGATCTTACCGCCTCGTGTTGTGCTGACTGACGACTCCTATTGTTGTACGTGATCGTGATTAGGCTTGCTGACTGATACTCTATTGTTGTACGTGTTTCGGATTACGATGACGACTGCGCATTCTATTATTAGGATACGCTACTTACGCTACTGGCTACTTACAAGTTCGAGCGGAGCTGGAACTAGCTCCCTTACGTGTATTTAAACTCGTAGTACTACAGACCAGGATCCCCATCTTGGTCTTCTTCGATTACCACTCTTCACTCGTCTTCTGTGCTAGGGACTCGCAGCGTCCCTAAGTGAGCTAGCTCCGGCATATCCCTCAGTGACCAAGAAGGGATCCCCGTGACTTCATCTCCATCTTCCCTCGTGAATGGTAGATCAGCCGACCGTGACTTACCCGCCCGGTACTACGTGTCATCTCGTCTTCGAATACCTCAACTCGCGCACCGCCCGCCCAACTCATTGCTACTACATCGTCGACAACCTCCAGTGGGAGTATATCCGCAAAGTCCCAAGTCCACCACCCAACGTTCCTATAGAAGAAACGTTGTACACCTACAGGGACTCTACAGGCACGTATTGGCCACATCCCGCAGTCTTTCCCGAGCACTCGGACAACCACAGATTCCATCCCCAAGGGAACCCACGTCACAACAGCGTCTAAGTCAGACGAACGTCCGTGGTAGACGTTACACTCTGGAGGGCTTCAACGAGCTCTTGGTGGGTGATGGGACTCGTGTTTGAGGCAACACGAGCGATGGCGTCGGCGGCAGAGGGAATGGACATGGTTGTGAGTAGGGATGAGAGGAAGCCAGTGTGATCGATGGGAGAGGATGGTAGAGGCTTAGACGAGATTCTTCGAGCTTTTAAGTATCGCGTCGTGCGGGGATTCAATCGTTGGTACTCAGCTAAGGCGTCATCCGCAAACACGTCATCCTTGTCGACCCACTGATTCTCCGAGTCGGGGTATCCCTTCCATTTGATCAGATACTGTAGGCGCTTCTTCCTGCCGAAATGCCGGTGATCTAGGACTTTCTCGACTTTGTATTCTTCTTCCCCTTCTACCAATTCTGGTGATGGGCGCTGGAAATTTGCTCCATGCATGAGCGTCTCGCGATAAGGCGTGAGAAGGTCTATGTGGAATACGGGGTGGATACTCCATTGCGTGGGAAGTTCTAGCCGGTAGTTGACCGGAGATAAGACCTGTGTGATTTTGAAGGGGCCGTGCCATCTCGCCGCAAGTTTGGGCGTCGGTTGATTGGTCCTTAGGTGACGTCCTTCTAGCCACACGTGGTCCCCGACCTGAAATTTCGGGGTGTTTCGGTGTTTGACCCACATAAGTTGCGCCTTTTTGATAAGTTCCTGAGCTTCTCTTCACGCTTCTCGGAATTGCTCCAGCCTCGTGGTGACCTGTGGGATTGGAGATGGCTTATCGAGCCAATCAGCGCGTGGATCGTATCCCATGAGGAGGGAGAATGGGGACTTCCTTGTCGCCTCATGAGGCCAATTGTTATGCGCGAATTCAGCTATCGGTAGGAAGGCCGCCCAGTTATCTTGCCGCTCGTTGGCCCAGAAGCGGAGGTACTGTTCTAGCCATTGATTGGTTCGCTCAGACTGTCCGTCTGTTCTGGGGTGATACGCCGTGGAGATGTTTTGTCGAATTTCCAAGATCCGGCATAGTTCTCGTGTGAACTTGGAGGCAAAGCGGGGGTCTCTGTCGCTGATGATCTTGGATGGTAGTCCGAATCGCTTGAAAACGTGGGTTGCGTATAACCCTGCGGTTTCCTCTGCCGTGATTTCCTCGTTGCAGGGAATGAAGATCGAGGCCTTGCTGCAGTCATGGTCAGTTACCGTTAAGACAGTGTTGTACCCTTGCGATACTGGGAGTTTAGTGATGAAGTCCAAGGCGATGGTTTCAAACGGGAGTGCGTCTTCTTTAGGAGTGATGGTGTTACGATTTTCCCTTCTTTTTCCCATGGACGCCTTCGTTCCTTACTCCTTATCCCTATGCCCCATCTTGTTACGCCCATAACTCATCACGCGCCCAATCGTTTCCCATGATCTCTTCGCTGCACGATACGCCCTCACGTCCCCTTCCTTGTATATCAAAGTTCACGGCGCTCCGGTCTCAGCTGACTCCCACATGACCCCGCGCAATCACCGCACTTCCCACTATAGTCCTGCCTTTGTTCTGCTTTTATTTAGGACTCCACATATTGCGCCATATGTTTGTTGTGTACAAACATCCTGTACTAGTATATAAGTCGCACGCTACCTAGCTTGTACGGTAGACTTGACTTCTTGTGTAATACCACATCGCTGTCAGATCCACGAACGACTTTAGCTCGCTGTTTCGCTTGAGCACGACTTTGGTTCGCCGTTGCGCTTGAACCCCAGAACCCCCGACTACCACTCACGTGTCTGAGGAGGCCGTGCAGTGCTTATTCATCATCGAACTCAGCCCTAACCGGCTGACTCACGTCCCGTTACCTCGGCCTGAACGACTTAGTGACGTGCGCGTCGCACATAACATTCCTGTGGTAACGTTACAGATGGGTACCATGGGAGCCTTGGTTGGATGTGTGTTGACTTTATGTCTTTGGCACTCAGCGCATCCTTGCACGTAGTTCCGTACATCGAGTTTCAGTTCTGGCCACCAGTATCTTCGCTCTACCAGTCTCGTGGTTCGTGCGATTCCAGGGTGTCCGTGCACCAGAGGGTCGTGATGCGCGGCAATGAGCTTCCGTTTCTCGTCTAGAGATCCAGTGATTACGTACTTCCCTTGTCAGTACCATGCCCCGTCGACGAATTTCAGTTGTTGGGGGTCTACCCAGTAGCGCAGGATTATCTCTTTCTGTGGGGGATTCTGAGCTGCTTGTACAACGGTCGTCCGCGTGAAGACATCCTTGGGTAGTACTACTATGTTTTCGTTGTCTCGTTCACCTTGATTGTAGTCTGGTCGTCTGGACAGTGCATCGGCGCGACCATTCTTCTTTCCTGGAATGTGATGAATTTCGAAGTTGTATTCCATGAGTTCCAGTACTTCCCTGGCTACTCTTCGGCTTATCTTCTGCGGTAGTTTCCAGTATTGGAGGTTCATGTGGTCCAAGTAGATTTTGATCTTGTGTGGTGATCCGGCCAGTAGTGGTCTCCAATGTTGGAGGGCTTTGACGATGGCGAGGAGTTCCAGGTCGTATATGTCATAGTTTCGTTCTGCCTCATTGAGTGTAGCCGAGTAGTAGCCAATCGGGTGTCGTTTGCCGTCTTCCTTTTTTTGAAGTAGTACTGCGCCTGTAGCGAATCCTGAGGCGTCTACCTCGAGTTCGAATGGGTTGTCGAGTTTCAGGTGGGCGAGTACTGGTTCTTCGGTAACTAGAGTTTTGAGCTTCTGGAAGGCTTTGTCTTCCTCTTCCGTCCATTTCCATTCGGTGTCCCTCCTCGTGAGTTTGTTGAGGGGTTTGGCATGTGTGGCGAAGCCGCGAATGAAAGGTCGGTAAAAATAGCAAAACCCTAGGAAGGATCGCACGTCACGGACCTTTGTGGGTGTTGGCCAGTTTTTGATGCTGGAAATTTTTACCGGGTCCATGCATGTTACCCCCTTTTCAAGGATTACCCCCAGGTAATCCATTCGCGGCTTGTTGAAGAGGCATTTTTCGAGTTTGAAGTACAGGTCGTGTTCCATGGCAACTTGAAGTACGTCGCTTACCGCTTCCTCATGTTCCTTCTGTCCCGCTGGATCTCGAGTTGCAATACCAATGTCGTCCATGTATACCCGTATGATGGTCCCTTTTTGCTCGTGTTTGGCGATAGTATCCCGGTAAATGGTATTCATCATCGTTTGGAACGTAGCCGGTGAATTCGTGAGTCCGAAGTACATGACCGTGGGTTCGAAGAGACCGTACCGTGTTTTGAAGGCGGCCTTATGTTCATCGCCTTCCTTGATGCGGACATTGTTGTATCCCCAGCGGACATCAAGTTTCGTGTAGGTATGCGCCTGGCTCAAGTCCGTTATCAAGTCCGATATAAGGGGGAGGGGGTACTGGTTGCGGATGGTGACTGCGTTGATCTTTCTGTAGTCTTGTACTGGTCTGAGTTTTCCATCCTTCTTCTTAATGAAGAAGAATGACGATGCGTAGGGTGATTTTGACGGTCGGATGTATCCCTTCTTCAGCTGTTCGTCGAGGAATTCCTTCAACTTGCCGTCTTCCTCCTGTGTCATTGGATAGACTTTGCAGTCGATTGCTGATGGAGTCCCTTCCTTGAATTCGATGGCGTGGTCCCAGGTCCTGGAAGGTGGGAATCGGTTTGAAGCTTCTTCGCTGAAGATCTTTGCGAATTTCTGGTACGCCCTGGGGAGGTCTACCTTATCGTGGAATTGTTTAGCGTTGATGGCTAGTTCGGTTGCGGTAGTACGTATCTGGCATTCACTAGCGAGTTCGCTGACTATTTCTTGTTTTTCTTCGGTTTTGAGGGCACCGATGACGTGGTAATCTGCGGCGGGGTTTATGGATCGGATGATAACTGGAAGCATTTTTTTCGTGGATAGTGGCGTATCTCCAGTTGATCATGGGTTCGTAGGTGGCTAACCAGGGGTACCCTAGTACGAGGTCTTCACTTCCTATGTCCGTGACTAGGAAGCGGAGCTTCTGACGTCTTTGATTAGTCTGGACGTCGAGGTCCACATAGTGGGTGATACTGCCCGCTTTATTTTCTGTATTGTCTATGTTCCAGATTTTGCGCGGTCTTTCCAATTGCTGTAGACCGAGACCCATTCTTTTGGCAAAGGAGGGTCGTATAAAGTTGTCAGTGGCCCCCGAATCTACGAGGGCTTTGATGTCGGCCATTGCGTAACTTGTACGAATCGATACTGGAATTCGAAGCGAACGGTAGCGAGTCATGATTACAGAGTTACAATTAACTGCCCTCACCCAGGCCGATGGGTTCAGGCGTTCTGAAAACCCTCCTTCCCCCACATTTCTTGGAGGATGAGGTCTTTTATGTCATCCGATTCTCCCGCTACTCCTGCCAGCCAGTCTTTGGCTCGTTGTTGCGGGGGTGCTGTGTTGGCGGCTCTAGCTTGTGCAGGTGGTTCCTCCTGCGTGTAGTAGTCGGTTTCGGTCATCTGACTCGTGGTTGCACTTCGACGCGGCTGTGGACAGTTTCGTGAGAAGTGTCCGAGTTGGTTGCAGTTATAACAGTTAACTGTCCTCATGTCTTGCGGCGGAGGTCCTCTCCCTTGTCCGTATCCCCCTCGTTGTGGCCTCGGGACAAATGGTCTATTTGGATCCCCTACCTCTGCTACTCTTGCGCGGGTTCGATCTGCCGAAGTGTCCATCGCGTTTGGATCGTATCTGGATGGAGGTGGTCCTCTCGGTGGACCCCAGTTGGGGGCCTGTGGCCTCCAGCGGGGTTGGGCTGATGATGGAGGCGTCTTGGTTTTGAAATTGTCGAGACGCGCTTTCATGTGTATGTATTGTTTTTGTCTTCGCAGCGCGCACCTCTTCCAGTCTTCGAACGTATGCGGTTCGTCCAATTCATAGACCTTCATGAATAGGGCTCGTGGTAGCCCCGCGGTGAACCGATCGATGGTTTGTCGGTCATTTAAATTGTAATGAGCTTTTCTTGCTAGTTGCTCGAATCTGACCACGTACGCGTCAATGTCTTCCCCTATCATTTTCACCCCTTTTTGTAGTTCGGCCTGTGCTTGCTCCTCTTCGAGGATATTTGAGAACCTCTTGGCAAATTCTGCTGCTACGTGGTTCCACAGGGTTTGAGAGTATTGATTGACTCCTCGTCGTACTTCCCGGTTGAGCCATTCTAGTATGCTTAGCGTCCATTCGCTGACATTGATTCCTTTTACGTATCCCAGGAAGAGGAGGGATCGTCGATATTCGTTTTGCATGATTGGTGCGTCCAGGTTCATCCCCCAGTATACGTGCCATTGTGTGAGAAAGGCCTCGTATTTAGTATGATCTCCGTCGAAGACTGTTGGGGGTTCACCTGATAGTCTGTCTGATCCATGCCCTGCTCTTGGCGGTCCTCCGTCCGGTGGTCCTCCTCCTGGCGGTCCCCCTCCTGGCGGTCCTCCTCCTCCTGGTGGTCTTCCTCCGCCTGGGAATCCTCCTCCTGTTGGGCCTTGTCCTGGAAATCCTCCAGGGAGTCCTCCTGGTGGCGGTGGAGGTCCTTCCGGGGGGTCTGGGTGATCTGGTCCTATTGCTCGAAATAGGGCTGCGTCGTCGGCTGTCATTCGATGTCCGGTGTTGGGGTTGATGGGATTTAGGATGGCTTCCGCTTCTTCTCTGATGCGGTGTACTTCTTCCATTGCTTGTGCTTCGGTTACTGTGGCCATAGGGCTTCGAATGTGAATTTCCTCCGGGACGGTGATGTGTAAAGACTCAGCTATGTGAGCTAATAAGCTCGAATCGTCTCCTGTTCCGGGTCGTGCCTCGCTTTCGGTTGCGGTGTGTTCTTCCGCTTGTTCTTCGTGACTAGATTCTGACCGGGCTTGTTCTCGGGGTTGGTCGTCTTCGTCACTGTCGCTGTCTCCGTCTAGCGACCCCCAGTCGTCTCCTTGGAGTTCTCTTGAGTCTATATCACACCGGTAGTGTCGTCCGGCTGGTCTTACGACGTCCCACCGACTGTCTACGGGGTTCCACGTAATTTCCGTCCAGCAGAAGTTAGAGTAGTTAAACTCAACTGGCCGGTATCTGATGGCTTCTCCTGGGAAGTCTACGAAGTACCCGGTGTCTCCTCGGTATTCTCTCCACCGGGCTGCGCCTAGGAATCGTCGTGGTACTGATCGTTCTCCTCTAGTTTCGAGGCTGTAGGGTCGGAAATTTCTCCACTGGTCTCTTGTTGTGAACGCCACGGTTGGGGATCTTGGTCTTAATGTAACGCTACCACCGCGTTTAGTTCGACTTGAACTCGTACGAAGGCGTTCACAACTTAGCTGGTTGTTGACCCGTACGCAGGGTCTCAACAAGTCCGTAGAATACGACTAAGGCGATCCACAGTATTCGCCCGAGTAGTACAAGGGCAACTCCGACTTCTTGTGTCGAGAGGGCCAGACTCCTAAACTCGTAGGTCAGGTTTTAGGGAAGTCGTCCCCTTTAGGGATGGGAGAACTCTAAAGTCCTTCTGTAGACGGATGAGAGTAGTGGTATTGAGAAGAAGACCAAGATGTCGTATCTTGGTCTTCGCTACCCACTATTTATACACATTGCAGAGGCAGCTTTAAAGCTCCTCTTTGAGACGACTACTACTAGCAATAATAGCTCGAACCCTACTATTGCTATCCTAGTAATGAGTCATGATAACTATCACATGCTACCACGACTTCTGCTGACTGATGATGAGTCCATGACTAATTTACGCTTACTATCGTAGTCATAACCGTATAGTAAGCGTCCACTTCGATCCTCGTACTGTAATGTGAGTCCACTGAGCTCAAATCGTGACATTGACCCTGAGCGCCACTTGTGGAATAGGAGATGGTCGATCCGTCCAATCGGCGCAAGGGTTGTATCCCATGAGGAGCTGAAACGGGGACTCTTTAGTGGTTTCGCTAGGCCAATTGTTATGTGTGAACTCAGCCATGGGGAGGTAGTGAATCCAATCGTCTTGTCTTTCATTGACCCAAAATCGTAAGTATTGCTCTAGCCATTGGTTGGTACGTTCAGATTGTCCGTCCGTGCAAGGGTGATAGGCTGTGGAGATGTTTTGCTTGATTGTAACGCTACCACGGCGTTAGCCCAACTTGGACTTGTATCAAGGCATTCACGACTTAGCGAGTTTCATTGTAATGCTGATAGGTGCGAAGGATTCCTTGGTAAACGACCAAGGCAGTCCAAAGCGCTCTGAGGGTCAAGACCAAAGTCACGAGAACTTGTTGATGCGAAATGGTGAAGTCCTTAGACTCGAAGGTCAAGGGAAATAGCAAGACAAGGCGCGAAGGCCCGAAGAGAGGAGAATGCAAGTGGTATTATGAAGAAGACCAAGATGGCGTGTCTTGGTCTTCTAAGGCCACTATTTATACATATAAGAGGTAGCTTTAAAGCCCCTCTATGAGTCCGATATCCTGTAGCGTAAGTAGCTCGAACCCTACTATCGCTATCCTAGTAATGAGTCATGCCAGCTATCACATGCTAGCACGACGTGTGGTGACTAAGTCCATGACTAATTTCTACTTACTATCGTAGTCATAACCGTATAGTAAGAGTTCACTTCACCTTCGTATCATACGTTCGCCTGTAAAGTCCTAACTGTGACATCACCCCCTTTTCAGCCGCAGCACCCACGACGCCGGTGAAGACGCGGTCCCGTCATCCATCCTTCCTGTACTTCCTCGATCCTCTCCAATGCGTTAGCCATCTCCAACCGGAACTTACTGCGCCCCAGCTCTGCCTTGACCCCTCCAAGCGCAGCGGCGAGTTGGTGGAGCCACTGCTCCATCCTCTCAGCCTTGTACGCGTAGGCTCGATAGCGGTGAACTTCCGCTTTGAGGCTGACGTCGTGGAGCTCACCGATCGCGCGATCGAGGCGAGGGCGGTCGTGATAACTGCCTGCGAATAGGTGCATGTCTTCTTGGGGGTAATGTTCCTTCCCCGTGGCTTTGACATGGGGCTCAGCGTATAGAGGTTGCGAGTAGACCTTCTCGCCATCTTCCACTAGCCCCAGTACGATGGGGTCCGAGCCCATGATGACCTGGACATACGCAGCTTGACGCGTCCGCCCCTGTCCATCGGTGACGGGGTAATGGATGAAATCCTCCCCTCAGTTGTAACAGTACCCATGGGGCGGTGGTCCCAGGGTGGAGTGTTGGAGTCGGAATAATGGGAATGGGGGCAGAGCGTCGGCTCTCACACCGCCACGGTAGAGGGGGCGCCCCATAGTGTTGCATGCATAGGGAGTTTCGGTGGGGCTGTCAGTGTCGGTGGCTGTAGAAATGAGGGGGTGCTCAGCTGGGTAGTGGTCTGCTAAGCTCCCTCGGACTTGCTTGAGGACGGATTCCTTGCCTCCTGTCGCTCTCTCTTCTCCCGCATCCACTCTCGTCGTCTCCGAAGGGCTTCTCTCCACTGTTCAGCCGCCTTCCTCAGCTGTTCCCGCTGCCAGTCCTCCGCTACTCGCCTCCACCGATCCTCCGCCCGGTACGCTTCCCACCTGTCCGTCGCCTTCGTTTTGGGTTTGACCCTCAGTTCAATACTCGACTCGTACTGGGATAGGTCGAGGTGAGGGAGGTGCAGTGTCTGGGAGAGCTGCACATAGCTGATCAATTTCGGCCGTCGTGAAGGGGACCTCATTGAGGCACTGGCCATCTTCGGTGAGGATCCACCAGGTGGTGGGGTTGCTGGTCCCGTTGCTGTAGCTGGCCAGGATGGTGGACTGGAGGGCGGTGACGAGTTCTTTGTATGTGACCGGGCCTGTGTTTCCGGTAATACAAGCGATGGTCTCGGCGGCAGAGGGAATGGACATTGTTGCAAGAATGGAGGAGATGAGGAGTCCAGTGTGGCGAGATTGAGAGGGGAATGAGGATTGTAGAACGGTCCTCCCTGTTTTTAAGCTACTAGCGAGTCGGGGATTCAATAGTTGATACTCAGCTATAGCTTCTTCTGCAAATACATCATCCTTATCGACCCACTGATTTTCCGAGTCGGGATAGCCCTTCCATTTGATCAGGTATTGTAAGCGCCGTCTTCTGCCGAAGTGCCGGTGATCCAGAACTTTTCTCGACCTCATATTCTTCCTGCCCCTCAACCAGATCCAGTGGTGGGCGCTGGAAGTTTTCTCCATGCATGAGCGTTTCATGATAAGGTGTGAGAAGATCGATATGAAACACGGGGTGGATACTCCTGTCACGAACCTATAAACTCAGGTCGTGACTCGGGCGTCTAAGACCGGTCCGCGCCGGCCCGGTCTTAGATAATCACCTTCCTAAAGGGGAAATCCGAAGTCGGAGTTCCAACTTCATACTCCGACGATCACGTGATCGATCACGTGATTACTCTCTGTTTATCAAACCACGTGTCTGGCACACGTGCCCGGGATCACCTGACGATCTGGAGTTAAAGATCGTACCACTTCTCGGATTTATCCGATTGGACTGCGGAGCAGTCACACCTTTATGGCGTCATATTGCATCATCGACTGCGGAGCAGTCGTACCATCCCTACGAATTATCTGATTGGACACTATTCTTAGATGTCTCTCGAATGTTCCATTGCGCAGCATTCCGCAGCACCCGTCAGGCGGCCCTAAGCCTGCCCTAAACCTACGCACAGACCATGTCCTTAGGTATATAAGCTAGCGCAATACAACGGACAGTCCCTCAGACTGTCCACTTGTGACATCCTCCACTTGCCTCCTCCCCTGTCTAAGTGCCCCTTCAGTTGCCGGACACCACCCCGCCAACAAGCGCCACTATCCCTTAGCTGAGTGCTAAGTACTGTGAAGAACGTACTGCCACTCGACAAATACGTTCAGTCTGACAAGGGGGTTGGTTGAGCCGGGGGCGAGTGTCGGATAACAGTAGGGAGAGTAGGACTGGGGAAGGGCTGCTTGCTTGACCAACAGAACTTGGCGCTCAGCCAAGGGATAGTGGCGCTTGTGAGAGGGGCTACGTCCACTCACTGAAGGGGCACTGTTGACAGAACTCAGCGCTCAGCTGAGGGGTAGTGGCGCTTGTTAAAGGGGCTTCGTCCAATAACTGAAGGGGCACAGGAGGTGAGAGGCAGGCAGGAGAGTTGTCAGACTTTGAAGGGAGTACAAAGTGGACAGTCTGAGGACTGATCCATGGAATTCGCAGGCCTTATATACCTAGGGACATGGTCTGTGCGTAGGTGTTTAGGGCAGGCTTAGGGCCTTTCCACGGGTGCTGCGGAAACTGCGCAGGGAATATCCGAGTACTTCTAATAATAGCGTCCAATCGCAATAAGTAACGGGATCGTACGATAGATCCGCAGTCCAATCAGAATAAAGCATAGGGTGGTACGACTCTTCCGCAGTCGATGGTGCGATATGACGCAATCCGCAGTCGATATGACGCAATCCGCAGTCAATATGACGCGATAATGACGTGACTGCTCCGCAGTCCAATAGGATAAATCCGTGACAGTGGCACGACTGCGCCGCAGTCGGTGACGTGTTGGCGATGTGTCTTCTCTATCAGCCAATGGGATAATTCCTCGGATATGGTACGATTTGCTCCAAATCGTGGGGTGGATCTTGACAAATGGGAATGACTTTTCCATAGTCCTCAGGGGGGTGCTCTGCTCGTGGTTACGTCACGTGGTGGATCAACAGAGGCTTATCACGTGATCGATCACGTGATCGTCGGAGTATGAAATTCGAACTCCGCTTCCAGATTTCCCAATTAGGAAGGTGATTACGTAAGACCGGGCCGGTCCGGAACGGTCTTGAACGCCTGAGTCGTGAACGAGTTTCTAGGTTCACGACAGTATCCCCTTTTTAACACTGTGCTACACCGCTAGCACTGATTGACTTGTTCTCTCTTTAACAAGGGTCAGGGTCGCTCCTTTGGAAAGGGATTGTCGGATATCGGGGATGGGTCCGGGAGTAATTTCAGGGACTCGGGAACTGGGGGTCCTCTTCCTCTTCAAGGAAGGAAAAACAACACATCATGTCCGGGGGTGGTGAAGTTGCACAACTTTCTCGGGTGGGTAGGACTGGGTAGGACCATGATGGTTTGCAACACGGGTAAAGATAGCTCTATCTTCAACGCAAAGACTTATGCGTTACTCGGAAAACGTGTGTCGGGGATCTCGGGGTGGAACTGGATAAGATGACTTCATCTTCTGACATCATTCTTGCTGAATGTCTATGTCTTGAAATTTTCCTCAACGCCATGTATTCGTCTGCGTTTCTTGAAAAATGTCTCCAGGGTGGTACTTGAAAACTCGATTTTTTCCTCAACGCCATGTATCCGTCTGCGTTTCTTGAAAAAATGCTCTGGTGGTGTTTGAAATTTTGAAACCTCTTCAACTGTTTTCTTCAACTTTATTCGCTATCCCCTTTTTACGGGACTGGACACCGGACAGTTCCTCGACTTGTCGACTTGACTTGTTGTGAATGAAGTTGAATCCGAAAAAATTTTGACGAAATTTTGACAGAAAACACCGGGGACTCGGGAGGGGGAATGTCGCTCGACATGACTCGGGGGGAAACATTGCTCGATGTATGCTGGTTGGCCTTTATCTCTGGCCTGACTCGGGGATGGGGATGTTGCTCAACATATATAGCGCCGGAAGTGATCGTCTTGATCCACAGGTGTATTTGCTCGATACGCGCTTGATCTTCCTCAAGATCGCTCGTGGAGTTTTTATGGTGTCTTCCTGGACACAATGCACCAGAAGTCATCGTGCATTGACCTTTCTTGCTCAGGTCGAACTTGGAGTTTTTATGATGTCGTCCTGGACATAATGCGCTTGTGATGATCGTCTTGATCCATAGGTGTATTCCGCAATACGCGCATTGATCTTTTTGCTCAGATCTAACTTGAAGTAATCGTTCTTGATTCTTCCTTGAAGAGACTGGTATTTGCTCATCAGTCCGCAGAAGTGACCAAAATTTGTCCGTTATTTGGCCCGCAGAAGAGACTGGTATTTGCTCGTCAGCCCGCAGAAGAGACCACAATGTTTTCGTCATTTGGCCCACAGAAGAGACCGGATTTCCGCATCGGCCCGCAGAAGAGACTAAACTTGCTTTGTTAGCCCACAGAAGAGACCTTTCGGCCCGCAGAAGAGACCAATTTTGCTTTTTTGGCCCGCAGGGTTCCATTGAGCGACCACGTCTGGCCCTCAGAACAAGTGACCAACTCTGGCCCACAGGGTTTCGTTAGACAACCGACTCTGGTTTCTAGAACAAGCGACCAACTCTGGCCCACAGGGTTTCATTAGGCAACCAGCTCTGGTTCCTAGAACATTCAGCCACCTCTGGCTCTACTGGATGATGATGTGAAGCGACCAACTCTGGTCCTCCGGTGCTTGAAGTAATTTTCGACGGGAAAGCGACCAACTCTGGCCCACAGGTTTACTTCAGCGGAACTCTTGACTAGCTCACATCTGAGCTGGGTGATCATCCAGGGTTTCGTCATAGGCTTCGATCATCTCTTGATCTTGCTCTTCGCCTATGAAGGCAGTCCGCACCGCCATCTGGCTACCGCTAGCCTTCTTGTCCTGCGTTTTCTTCTCGCAGTCTCGGAGTATGTGGCCTGACTCGCCACAGTAGTAACATAGCTGATTCTTGAACCGGTACTCTTTTTCCGACTTGTTCCTGTCCTTGAACCTTCTGGACCTTGAAGAACTACTCTTGCTCTTCTCCTGGGTCAGGACCGCTCGTCCTGAAACAAACTTCTTCTCGTGACCATTTATCTGGACTCCAGTGTATACCCGGTATACACGATCGAATTCCCTAGCTTTCTCTACTAGGTCGGCGAGGGTGGTCGGGAGGGGGGAGATGCCCATCAACTTTTCATGAAGATTGCTTGGAATCGCTTGCCGGAAAGCGAACATCTGGGTTTGCTCATTCGCACCGCTCCTCTTGGCATGGGTGGACCAGTCTTGGTACCACTCATTGAACGGTCGGGTGCCCATCTTCAGGGTGTACATGAGGTTGGTGGCTTCCATCGCCGTGTGCGCGGGGATAAAATGTTTGTCGAAGTCTGTCTTGAATTGTGCCCATGTTCCAAAGGTAACAGCTGCTCCAGCTGCTGTCGGATTTAACGCGGTCTTCTGCCTATCTTGAGCCCACTCGCCCGCTGAAGTCCCTGCCTTGAAGTAGGTCAGGGCCGTGGAGATCTTCTTATCATCTGTGTCGAAGATTGCTTGATTAAGATGGAAATAATTGGCCAGATTATTCCAAAACGCTTCTGCATTGTCGGGCTTTCCGTCATAGGGCTCAGGCGCTGCACCAAGAATCTTTACTGGTGGTCTCGCTGCCATGATTACTGGGTTACTCGGGGAGGGGGTTCGGGGGGGTACCGTTGCTCTCGTTAACGGTGGGGAAGGTAATCTCGGGGGGGTAGTCGCTATTCTCAGTCGACTCTGCTCTGGGGGTCCTGGTATTGCTCTGGGGGAGGCTCGGGGGGAGGCTGGTCTTGACGTTACTCGGGATAAAAGACCAGTGAGGACTTGTGTTGTTTCTTCTAGGATCTGCGAAACTTCCGCTTGTTCGCTGTCGGATTCGGGTGCGTTACTGTCGGCGGGGGTCGGTGAAAGCTCTTCACTCTCCGATGGTTCAGCAGAGTCTGTAAACCGAACTTCTCGGTTGTTGTTGTAGGTCCAAACGTCTCTGATGAAGTTCCAAGAGACCTTTCTGTTCTTGAAGGTTCCTCTAAGGACTAGCCAATTGAGGTTTCGGACTTTGCTGATGTTAGGGTAGGCTTCCTCGAAGTCTTGTACACGGAGTGTTCTCTGGGTAACGACGCTGGTCCACGGAAATCGTCCGTTGGGGCTTGAAACAAGGGATCCTCTCCAAGTGGCGTACACAAGGTTATCTTCTAGGGAGAAGAACGGATTGCCGAAATACACAGGGACGAGATTGTCTTCTTCTTGAGTAAGCGCTCTCTGGTTACTCATTCACTGGGGTGGTAGACTTCCTCAAGTCTTGCTCTTGTTCAACTAGTAATTATACTCAGTTGATCTTCTCGGACTGAACGCTCAGTCGAACTCGATGAATTTTCCTAAAAATTCAAATACTCTGGCTCACTCAAGCCGCAGTAGGTTAGCTCAAGGCACTTAAAACCACTCGGTTCTTAGTCCTTATGTCTCTAAGCACGCGAAGGGGAATACTCTAGATAAACTTAAACCGCTCGGTTTACAGTTAATCTCTATATCTCTGTACAACTACTCTCCTTGTAGTTGACAATAGGGCCAGTACTAATAGGAACTCTAACAGTTCCAGGGGGTCTCCGGGGCGTTGGGGGTCTTGTTGCTGTTGCTGCTGGGGTTGCTCGGGTTCCGGAGCTGGAATCGGGGGGGGTGGCGGGTCTGGTGGGTGGTGGGGGTACACGGGGCTCTGGGGTGGGGGCTCGGGGAATCGCTCTTGCAGCATGGGATGGGATGAACACTACGTTGCCTTCTCGGTCAACGATAATCAGCCGCTCGTCTCGTACGAGGGGTCTAGCGCGGGGGGACGTGGGGGTTGGGGACACGAGGGTCGGGGTACTGGGTGTAGGGGGCGCGCGCTCGGCGCCGGGGCTCGGGTTCTTCGCTCGGTGCTTCTTCCTCTCCTTTGAGGGCTTCGGGGGTTACAGGAGGCTCCTCCTTCACTACTGCTGGTGCCGGTCTTGCTCGACGGGCCTCGGGGTAATAACGCGATACGCTCGCGGGGTGTCGTTGTAGTAGGAACTGGAATCGCCGTCCCAGTCTCCGTACTGAGAGAAATCGAACTCGGAATCGGACACTGAATGCCCAAGACTCTTTAGTCAACTCTGACTAATAAGAGACGGTCCAAGTGTGAAGAACGTACTGCCACTCGACAAATAGCGTTCAGTCTGACAAGGGGGTTGGTTGAGCCGGGGGTGAGTGTCGGATAACAGTAGGGAGAGTAGGACTGGGGAAGGGCTGCTTGCTTGACCAACAGAACTTGGCGCTCAGCCAAGGGATAGTGGCGCTTGTGAGAGGGGCTACGTCCACTCACTGAAGGGGCACTGTTGACAGAACTCAGCGCTCAGCTGAGGGGTAGTGGCGCTTGTTAAAGGGGCTTCGTCCAATAACTGAAGGGGCACAGGAGGTGAGAGGCAGGCAGGAGAGTTGTCAGACTTTGAAGGGAGTACAAAGTGGACAGTCTGAGGACTTGATCCATGGAATTCGCAGGCCTTATATACCTAGGGACATGGTCTGTGCGTAGGTGTTTAGGGCAGGCTTAGGGCCTTTCCACGGGTGCTGCGGAAACTGCGCAGCGGATATCCGAGTACTTCTAATAATAGCGTCCAATCGCAATAAGTAGGGATCGTACGATAGATCCGCAGTCCAATCAGAATAATGCATAGGGTGGTACGACTCTTCCGCAGTCGATGCGATATGAGCAATCCGCAGTCGATGACGCAATCCGCAGTCAATATGACGCGATAATGACGTGACTGCTCCGCAGTCCAATAGGATAAATCCGTGACAGTGGCACGACTGCGCCGCAGTCGGTGACGTGTTGGCGATGTGTCTTCTCTATCAGCCAATGGGATAATTCCTCGGATATGGTACGATTTGCTCCAAAT